>JAHWFP010231433.1:100482-110893 GCA_023313725.1 Lithobius niger
CGTATCTAATCAAGCTTTCAACCCAAGAATAATAGATAATTTTTTTTGCTTCTTCTGCGGCAGTACACTGTATTGGAAATAAACCGATTCGGTTTTGCAGTTTTTGCAGTCTACCTCGAACGTTCGTCTGTTCACGGGCTTTGGAAATCTCACCCGCATTTACCCAACAACTCGCCTTTGCATTCCCGCAGCTGGAATGTAGAGCAGTGACATAACGTAGCATTATTGTATATAACTCTATGGTGGAGCCAGTAACTGGGTTAGCTGCAAAAGGCGAAAAGAAGGTCGTCTTACTGAAGCCATTGATATTAGACTGGATTTCTTAAGCCTATAACGCGCGATTTTTGTTGTTGGAGAAAACAACATTTTTTTTTAAGCCTAAGAAAACCGCTCTCATAGCACTGTCTTGACTAGAAGTGCCGTTTTTTTCCGATACATTTTAATCTAGTGCACCTTGTAGATATGCCCTCCAGATGCTATCTCGTAGGCAATATGACGTCACTTGACGCTGCTCTAATAGTCGTGAGGGGAAACGGTTTCGTTGCCACGGAAACAGCCTGCGCTGCCAGGATTCACTAAATCCGACGGCATTTGAGAGAATGCTCGCAGTCTTATAATCCGTGACGACAAGATAAAAGAATTCCTCCTGACGAAACGATTTTCCCAGTCGGTTCTGAACTCACATTGTTGACTGTTTTCGCCGCGAGCCGGTAGAGCTAAAACCGCCACTAAATTGGAATTTCAGACGATTTCTTGCTTCTAGCTGCGAGAAAGCAACGGCGAGTCGTTTCGTAAACGCGCCCTTCAACCGGCAGGTACCCAACACGAGTTTTACCAGTTTTGTACGTTCGGATGGTCGATTTTGAAAGACGCGGTGCGGCTAGGAAATCGGTTTGGCTACCAGTCTTGTTCCCGAAACATCAGAAAATCGCCAGACAAGAAAAAGAAAAAAAACGGCAGAAAACCGCTCACTTTCACAACCACAGAACCCATTCTTGGCCCATTTCTCGTAAAAAAAAAAGTCCATCATGCAGTTCTCCAAATAAAGAAGGATCCTATCCCTAGCAGGCTTCAGCGATGGCTGTGGAATTTAATACTCCTCCCGTATTTTGATCTCGGCAACATTCGTTGCGTATTTTGTTTTGTTTTTACGAGTCGTGTTGTTGACTGCCTGCCTGACCATCGACCAAGAGGAGAGAATTAGGTCTGGTCCAAGAATCCTATCTCCTCCTCCCCCTCCCCCATGCTAGCCGATAGTCAATTACTATCGAGCAATTTGCCGTTGGAATTCGCTTCTGCGTACAACACGAACGACGAAAAGTCTGGACTCATGTCGTCAACGCTAAAATTGCTCCCACGGAACGACAGAGAGAGAGAAGGAGAGGGCTGTATTTTTTTTTTATTATTATTGACGGCACAAAAGCCAAGGCTAACTTACTTGACCGCAAGGGAAATACACCAAGTCGTCGTACAGACGACAGCATGTTAAGATATTTCAAGTATTTTGGAGAGCGCCTTGTCTTTGAGCGTTCCGTATGAAGAGAGAACGTTATACAAGCAAAAAAAAAATGAAACAAAATGGCGGGCGAAGGGGCACAATAAAAACTGCCAGAATCATAGTCACGCGTGCGACACAGACGGTATTTTTGGATTTACAAATCCACGTGATATCTGCAAATCTTTTTACGAAACTGTATATCGCTCTAGAAATCTGTAAATTCATGCAAGTCAATACAAACCCATACAAATAAACTAAAACCCGTGCAAATTCGGTGCAAATCTGCAGATCTCGGTGCAAATCTACAAACTACGGTGCAAATCAACAAATCTGTTGACCCGCAAATCCAATCAAATTATGAGAAATGCATGCAAATCTACGAAAATGAAATCTGAAAATCTCGGTACAAATCAATAAATCCGTAAATCCATGCAAATCAACGAAAATCCATGAAAATCAACAAAAATCCATGAAAATCAACTAAAATCCGTTAAATCTTCAAATCTCAGTAGAAATCTACAAGATCTAGAAAAGTCTTGCAAAATCTTCACGAAACCGCAAATCGCATGAAATCTGCAAATCTTGTACGCCATTTCCGGGTTTGTCGGACCTCTCGGAGGAACCCATAACAAATTATCATTCTGGGAAAAACAGACTGCGGAGCTAACAACCAAAATGGCGTCCAAGCACCGCTCCAGATACGGAAAATGTGACAACAGGAAATTTTGTGTCGAGAAGCGAACTTCCAGAAATCGTTGCTCAGCGTTGTCGATTTTTAGTCATGTTTACGCAGTAATCCGATTAGTACACTTATATTCAGTTGGAAGAAATTTAGGCAAATCAGCAACGTGGCATGCTGCAATCATCGGTGACAGACAAATAAAAGTGTATATTGGCCAGTGAGTGGCCAGCGCATCTCGTAAGCCCTGCTATTGGCATTCTAATACCATAATAACTAAACAGATTAGGAGTGGCAAGCCGAGTGTTGGCCAGTGCGTCTATTGCCCACGATATATGACGATCAGGCATACGAAACTAGAATGCTAATTTCGTCTAACTCGAAAACCGAAACCAGCTCTCTACTACTTTATCAATACGCATTAAACAAACCCTAAAGCGAAACTGAACGTTATGACTTACTTCGTAGTTTTTTTGTTTTAATCTTTCGTTTGAGATGGGAGACCGAATCAATATTTACCAAATGTTGCGGTTTAGCAAACACCCGTCGTAGCATCCGCATCCGAGGACAGCAGTTTCGTTACTCTTTGTTGTAATTGAAGGGTAAATGCAGGGTAGAATATAGGTAGCGCCACTCTTGAGCTGACAACGCGAAACTAGCACCTGCTTTCAACGATTTACCGCCAGAGGGCGCTGTCGTCAAGTAACAGGAAGCGCAATGCGTCGTGGGGATCGAAACTATTTAGCGTCGCTAAATCAAATTGATCACGATAAGAATACAAAATTAATCGCTTAAAAACTATCGTATGTCAGGTTAGGGCCTTCAAATAATTTTAAGATAGATCAGAACCGTCTGACCAAGTTTTACTTTTTAAAATCCAACATTCAATTTTAAAACGAATTGTACTTACGAGTGGTGCAAAGTATAACGCATGGTTTTGTGTTCTCAGAAGCGTACCAGTGGCCGGTTAGGCCGAAGCATTTTCCGTGGCTCGCGTTTCTTGAAACGAACTGAATACGGCTTGAATCGAACACAGAATAAGTTCTTCAACTTCGGATGTTGCCCACGCACGAGCATTTCGTCAATTTCCGAAGGTATTACCGCTATTGACGTGGTTACCATAGTAACGATGCCGCCATTTTTATTTCAAGTTTCGCCTCCTACAAGAACCTCATGTGCTGAGGCATGGCCAGTAAACTAACTGGCCCCCTCTACAACGATATTAGGGGGGGGGGGGGGGTAGACAAAATGGCCGGCGCCACGTCTGGTTCATTTCGTCGAGGTTTGTTCTTCGATGTAGAATCTTTGTACGAAGAGACGCGACATCTATTGGTAGCTAGCGGCGTTTCGAAATAATAATTTAAATTTCTACGTTGATTTTGGTGGCAAATCTATAAAAGTATTTTTAAATAGTTTTTTTTTTAAATGTCACTCAACCAAAGTTAAACTATTTTTCTGCATTTGCAAAAAAATAAAAGCGACACGTTCGTTGGCAATTTGTACGGAGGGTGACGCCCTCGATTGACAAACTGCGGCAGCTAGACAAATCAATAGCATCAGCGGCGCTTTCGCCGGCCATATTGCCATCCTAGTCTCGTAATGCTATTTTTCATCCACGATCCGTCCAGGACTGTAGAGAGCCCTGATTGAGGTTACCATTAAGCCATCACTGCCTCATTTCCGTTACGTTTAATTTTATAGGCTGGATCCACACCTGACAACTGCTTTTATTTAATTCGCCGCTTATTTCTCTTACCTATTTCCCATAAACTAGTCAAACGGGAGTGCAACAGCCAAGTGAAAGCTCTCATTTGCGATGAACACGACAATTGTGACAGCAATTCAAGTGGGCTCTTGTTGCACGTTGATACAGTGACGGGCGAACGAGCTCTATCTAATTGCAGACACAAGCACTAGGTATCACAACTAATCGGAAATGAATGTTTAATGGGCTCGGCCGACCGAGGGCGACCATTGATTGGTTTCAATGGTTCCAGATTGGAGGTGGGCGGCATGGGGAGGGGGGCGGGGGAAAGGCGAAGACCTAGGGGGCGTGGGACTGTGTTGTCCTTAACACAGCCAAAACTATATAGCCGATCATGACAAACAGTTGGGTAATCAACACTGCCTTATCGTAAGCGATCAACAAACACAACAACGCTCGTAATTGCTGTTGTGCTTAGACTGTGCTTTTATTTTCGGTGATCTGTTTAGGGCTATAGCGAAACAACACGGAAAGAAGGAAAGCTACGGGGGTTTCATCACCTGCAGCAGGGACTTAACCCAAACCTTTGCGTCCTTGCCTGCAGCCGTGTCTTCTACTGCCCCAAGCAAGACTGACTAGAGGGGGGGGGGGGGAGGAGCAAGTATGGCTTCGGCCCCAAGGCCCATGCTTTCGGAGGGGGGCATGCTAAAAAATAAAACAGCAAAAAGCGCATTCAATGCAATCAGTTGCACACAGGCCTTGGCTTACAACGGGTCATACACAGGGCCTCAGTGACAGGGCCGTACCCCATGGTACTACTAACTGATATGAAAAGGTTACAAAAAATGCAATAACGTAAAAAAAAACATGCAAATCGTTGCCCACGGGCCTAACATACTAATCCCATAGAAAGGTGTGAGGGGAGCCCACAGAAATTTTAAGCCGTAGGCCCCATCAGACCTCTGGACGGCTCTGACCCCAAGGGCGGAACGGCGAAAAAGGCCAAAATGATGATTTGACTGGGTTTTAAATTTAATTTTAACATGATCTCATTTGAAACACTTGCAGACTATAAGAAAGGTATAGCCGTAATTACCCCCCAAAAAAAGTAAACCTTATTTCTGCGCAATATTGTTAAGTAGTTGTTACGGGCCAGAACTGCCTGAAAGACCATTTTGGCCAATTTTCGATGCTAAATTATTCCCGCAGTTTTTAAGAAAAATAAAATTCTTTGCAACTGCGACGTGCTAACGTACGTACTTTCTGTGGGAATCGGATGAGATAACCTTAAAACTCAGATACCAAAACAGTCAAATCATCATTTTTGCCTTTTTTTTCGCCGTTCCACCCATTAACGTACAATGTTAAACTTGAAGACCCTTGGGGCACTTTGAGGCATGACCCCACAGAGTGATGAATTTTTTGTGTGTTTGCGATAGTGATACCCACGAGCAACTTTTTCACACGCTGCCAATGAGAAATTCCAAAAAAAAAAGTTCCTACACCCAACCCTAACATACGCCCATCTTTAAAGATAAAAAATGTACATTCCTATTCTCAGGCCAAAATTTTGCAAGCAGCTAAAGTGCTACAAATCCCTAGCGCAGTGTCTCAAACACGCAATCTAACGAGCTGATGCATCCCTAACGATCTGATGCATCTGAAATGCAAAAAAAGCCGAAGGTCCGTAAAGTTCCTTAATTATATATAGTTTACTAAATAAAGAAAGAAATCACAAGGTAAAGGGTAAATGAAGCAAGCAGCCTGCATTAAGGACTGGCCTTATGAGGATACACAATACGCTAGTCTGAGAACGAAAGAAAGAAAAGACAACTGCCCCAGCTGGGACTCGAACCCAGCTAGTAAACGGGAAGTCCAGGGTTCGAGTTCCAGTCGAGGCAGTTGTCTTTTCTTTCTTTCTCAGACTAGTGTATTGTGTGTCCTCACAAGGTCAGTCTTTAATGCAGACTGCTTGCTTCATTTATTGTTTACTACATACGCAAGAGGAAGGTCTGAAATTGACTTCACGCAATCTGGACACGCGAAAAACTTTTATGAGCACAAAAATTTGCGAACCTATAGTTTAAAACAGCCAAGCTATTTCCAACTACCTCCCCCCCCCAAAAAAAAAAATCCTGGGCTTAATAGCGAACAGTACAGTACCGGTAGCCCTCATACATATAATATCTTACCAGCCACCACCACCCCCACTGGAAATTCATAGATTCGCCCCTCCCTGCTACATGGACGTCGGTTCCCCCACCATCACCTCCTCCGATTTATTATTTTTCTCGACCAAAAATTATTTCTGCGAGTCCTGTCGGCCTGTTTGTCTGTGCAAACGATAATTTTTGAAGCCATCGTCCAATTCATTCAAATTTCCAACAATCGTTCTGCGCCCTGTTTGTGGATTTAAAAGTGAGTTGCCCCATCTGGGCTGCAGCATCTAGCCCTATCGAGTTCTATTCGCAGCGAGCAAAGGAATGCACAAATAAATATCTTTAAACACAACAAACAAGCGACGAGCCACCTTAATTATTGAGTAAAAATGTGGTGCGTCCTCGTGCACCTGGGAGCAAACTATAAAGATTAATGATATTACTGCTACTAGATGGCGCCACGGCAGATTCTTTATCTACAAGACGTCGACTGGCCTCTACACTTCAGAAGAAACTACGAAATTGCCAATAATTAAAACAATATGAAAGTAAAAACAAAAACAGTAACGCCACGGCACTTCAATTTTGACAAGACTGTTTTTCCTAATATTTAATCTAAGAATACGGATGTCAGCATTTAGGTAGCTTGGTCCGGACTGGCTGGGGGGACGTGGGGACGATCCAGGGGGCGCCGAAAATGTTTGTCAGATTGAGTAGTTTTAGCACTTTTAGCAGATAAGTATGAATAAAAAGCCAGTATCGTGAAAAATTTAAAAAACACTACGTTTCGGGAAGTCAACCTCCCGTCTTCAGTAGTTTTAACAACTAAAATTGTTAAAAATTCATGGCAGTATCTGCCGAGTCACTAAATCCAAAAAAAAAACCCAGTTCAGGCATGATTCAGGCCTACAACTTTCAAATTTAATTTTTTTTTTTTTTTACATACCAAATGATACAACATGTTGTCAGATGGGCATCCGGAAGTTGAGTGAAACATTTTACAAATTTTAAAGTTTTAGGCCTGGACCATGCTTGAACTGGGTTGTTTTTATGGATTTGGTAACTCGGCAGATACTGCCATGAATTTTTAAAAAAATGTTAGTGTTTCATTTTCACCTGAAGACGGAAGGTTGACTTCCTGAAACGTAGTGTGTTTTATTGTGCACGATACTGGCTTTTTACTCATACTTATGAGGTTTGTCAGAGGAACCCATGGGGTACAAGAGGGGTGATGAAAATACAAATTTAAAAAAATGGTACGACGTATTATGTTTCCTTTATTTTACATTTACATTTACGTTTACATTTTCAAACATCTCGACAACTGCTTTGAGCCTGAAGTTGCAGCCATAAACACACCTGCAGAATTAAGGTGGCAAAGGGGCAACGATTTGGGAAAATATTTTTTTTTTACGTTTTTTATTTTTTTATTGCTAATTACGCACCATTTATTTCTCTTGCTTTCTGTGAAAACCGCTTGTCAATACCTAGTTTACTTTTTTTTAATAATTTTTTTTGTAACATATGAATTCGTGAAGTTTGGCCGGAAGTATGACCGGAAGTTGCAAAGGAATTGGTTTTGAGTCACTTATAATAGGAGTAAAGCGATAATTTTTGATGCCACAATAAACTGCACAACTGTGTTCTCTTCTAAGTAGTTTCTGGCTGTTCCAGTACGTGATTTCGTCACCCGAGGGCGTTCAGAACAGAAAATGGCGGCCTCCACACGTTAGTGCACGCCTTTTCGCTTGCTGTTTTCGTAAATTGTGGATAGTTTTTTTTACAAATTACTTGGAGAAAAACACGGAAAACAATGCCTAAGCGTAGCTGCTGCACAAGCTGTCTTCCATTTTAACGATGGAGCCTCAACAGTAGCAGTATTTTGGCTGCAATGAACATTCCAGTAGATGAAAATACTGAGATAGCTCTGAATAAACGGGATGCAGATAGGTTGTACCACAGTTCAAAAAAGTCATCTGAAACCACTAAAAAGAGAAGGAAATGCCTAAGGGTAATACAGAAAGGGTTTAAGGACTCCATAATTGAACAAGCAGGTCATATTTATGGTTGTGGTGATTTTTAAGGCTGAAATCATCTGTGAATTACAGCTTTGTCCTCCTCGATTTTCCAAAATTGCATGTTTTTGTTAAAATATTAAAGTTTATCATGCATAACTCCTTCAATTTTAGTTCAATTTCTTTGAAATTTTGAAGGTAGCCTCGTCAAATATGTGTGAGGGTCACATACTAGCAGAAAGTAGATCAACGCACAAAAAGTTACTTTTTCTTTCAATTACTTATAAAGGTGCATATTATTTATGTTAATTTGATAAAAAAATTAATAACAACCATACTTCCATTAATTTTATGAAAACGATTGTCGTAAGTGACCCTCTCTATAGTTTTTGTGACATTTCGGTGTTTAGTTTGAATTAAAATGTTAATTAGAATGGTAGTCATCACTGATTCCCTTATAGGCCTAATTTGCATAATTTATACTAATTAGATAGTTTGTATGACTCGAATTGAAAAAAGTTTCCTATAAAAAATGTTTGTAATAATGATTGGCACAATATCACCAATTTTCGTAATCCTCACTGTAAAATTAAAAAAAAAGTTAAATTACCCCTTTGCCAGCGTAATAAAGCCGTTCACCTAGCAAGACACCATCAGGGCAATATGATGACAATCCCTCCCACTATTTATCTTGTCTAACGCACAACATCAACAGTTAAAATTCAAACAAGTACTTTCCCACTACCTCAACTACTAGACGCATTGAAGTTGAGGTAGTGCGAAAGCAGTTATTTGGAGTTTGGCACTTGATGTTGTGCACTAGGCGTGATAAACAGTGGGAGTTGGCCGTTTACACTACTGCTCTTACGATGCACGTTAGGGCAAAAAAACACCTGGATAAACTAACGGTTAATTAAAATGAAACAAAACCTCTTTTATTCTACGTTTCCTGCAATCAAGTCAACGATTTTCACGTAATCTAGCTCGAAAACCTTGTTTTATATTAGGTTCTTAATACGGCAGTTTTGTTTTTAGTTAACACAGTAACTGACAGAAAATAATTTAAAAGTAGTAAACTCTGTTTCGTAAAAATAATAGAAAGAGGGGGGGGGGGGGGGTCCGATTTTCCGACCAGATGAGCGTCCAGGATGGGAATATCCTGACCAACCTCAACTCTTGAACAGCCCGGCCCGGCCCGGCTGACAGGACGAGATGAATGAAGGTTCCTTAAGGAATGCCCATCACAATCTGAACTACAAAACACCACCTACTGTTGTATGTACAAGTGCGACGTAAATATTGTATACATTCGGCGGCTAGGGGGTGGTCGAAAATCTGAATTGGGGGACGACCCAGACGGGTAGGTGCTCTTTCTAGAGAAATGGGGGCCGTTTGAGGGGGTGGATTTGGGAGGGGGGGGGGGTGGAGTACGCAGGCTGTTGACCGGTCCCCACGTCACGTTTTCGTGCGTTCTCCATTGTCCTCGGGAAAACCACCCGGGGCGCTGGCTGTCCCCGCATTTCCCTCTCCCTGGGGGGCATTGTTACTGTGCTGATTTCGTATTGGAGGATATAAAGTTTAAGGGGATAATAGGGGAGAGTTACGCGTGGAGGGGGGGTTGGAGGGTAGAGTCCGAAGCAGCGCACTATTAATCATCCGCTTCTCCCTGGGTCTCGTACCCATCATGAATATATAAATGAGTCATCACCTTTTCCGAGGACTATACGGGTGAACGGAAGGGGGGGGGGAGTCATTTGCATCAAGCTGTCCGTCCGTCCACAAGTCCAGCACAGATGGGTCAGAGGGTGACTCCCGCCATTGGTCGCCCCTTACTTCACCACCAATTCGGAGGCGTATAGTGTAGATGTATTTGATTTAGGTGACCCACAAGTTTGGTGGCTGACGGGTTCGTGGGGGTGGCAGTGGTATCCAAGCTATCAACAGTCGAAGGTTGCGCGTTACTATACCCGCTGTTCATCATCTTGTCATGTGGCGGTTATCTTCAATCGCACACAGTTCAGGTTGTGTGCCAGTCAACCGGGATTGCGTGCCGGGAGGTGCAGGTGGTATAATGCTACCTGTGGCGAACGCTGAACGGCCGTGAAACGTCGCGGTTTGGAGTAAATAGAGCTCCCATGACTTCCGTGTAATTACTTCGGAGTATATACACGTCGTAGTCTGTGTGCATTTCGATCTAACGTGTTGGGTATGGCAAGCCATTCTATTTAAAACTAAGAAAATAGAGAGATCTCTAAAGGATTTAACGATATCTCCAAATCAAACAATTTTCTAATTTTTCTAAATGATTTAGAGATATATCGAAACCGTTTAACGAAATCTCGAAGTCATTTATAG
>JAHWFP010231434.1:0-11815 GCA_023313725.1 Lithobius niger
GTTTTCGTTAAACAAGACGGAAAGCCAAATGGGCTCGATAAGTGCATGATAAATAAATGCAGATGCAAACCCATTTCCGTTGCCTTTTGGACTACTGACTGCCTGAGCGGGAATTGGACCATCGACCTTTGAAACCAATGGCTAAGCCATCCCGCAAATCATACTGGTACGTCCTTTGGATCCTTTACAAAAGTATCAATCCTTTACAAAGCTTGCGACCACTATTCGAGCACTGTTCGCAATTCAGCAGCCCTTGTTAGCCGACTTTTCCTTCCCGTTTGGAAAAGAGAAAACGCCGCTTGACTAAACGGTTCCCTTTCCTTCAGCAGCATCTTCCCTGCAAGGACCGGTTGCAAGGTCTGAATCTCTCTCTACTGATGCGCGAATCGTTACAAACGCGGGGATCGCATCTTGACTTTTAAAATCCTCAACCAACTCTGGGACATCAAGCCCCCCCCCCTCCCCCATACTAATTCTGTTACGTTTTCACTAACTAACAAACGAGGTCATAGTTCTAGTCTTTTGCGGACACGCCCCATCCAAGAGCAGCAGACACCACTACTTTATTACCCAAAGAGTCGTCCCTCTTTGAAAATCCCTCCCCCTGAAGACGTGACGATACTGCTGCCTCTTTTAACTCTTTCAAGGCACGCTTAGATCTTTTTGTAGTCACCTTTTTTTTCCTTCTGGGGGGGAGGGGGTAGGTCGGGGTTCAGGGCAGGGAATTTTTGCGGTATCCTTTCTTTGGCTCGGTGCCGCCGTGATCTTTACTTTACTCTTGGGCTCAAAGGTCCAGGTTCAACTCCAGCTCAGGCTCAGACATTTAAATGTAAGTTCAAAAAAAGCAACGGAATTAGGTTTGTGTATGGATTTATTGATTTATCAGCTTTCATTTACCGTCTTTTGGACTCTACTACAATTGAACGATAGCACTTCAAACAACAATATTTCAAGCACTAACTGACTATTGCTCACCAGCACTGAACCCAACCTTTAAAATAAAAGACGAAATACCCAGCGTTAAAAATACCCAGCGTTCCATCAGGGTTTTTTTACTCTTTTTTTTTTTTTTTTTTTTACAGTAGGTTATACCCTGCCCATAACTAGAGATTTTTGCGCCTAGGTAAATAGAGGAGATACATTAAGTTCTGCACATATGAGGGGGAACAAAATCAAAAAAGTCTGTCTTTACCACACCCAGAAAGATTCTATTTTTCTTAGTTCCTAGAAGGATCAAAAAACCCCAAAGGTTCTAAACTGTCCATATTCACAAAATGTGAGACCTCTACGAATCTGTCTAGGACGTAACCAGGATATTTTGTCCACAACACGTCGATCGTAACCCATTTCCTGGTCACATCCCCCACGACAGCATTTTTCAGCAGTTTACAAAGCACAGTGACATGGTAATTATGACTGAATTATACAGTAATCGTTTTTTTTTCTCTTTTTTTTTTGTAGGTAAGTGGACCATTTATAGCAGCTTGTCATGCAGTGGAAGTCATTAAGGTACCGTTTCAGTTTTAAAATGTACTCGGACTTTAGCGCCGAAATATAACCATCCCACTACTGCGATCCAAAGCGTGATTTGCCGACAAAGAGTAATTTGTTACTTTGGTTATACTTGCACATTCTTTGGTGAAGTTGGAGCAGGCAGTTTACGATATATTTCCATATAATTTTATTTGCTGTGAAATACACCGTGTGATAGCGTCGCACTAACATAGCGCTACTTGGCTTTCCTTCACCGCGCTTGTTCTTTCTCCATCCCCCCAACAGTCGCCTATCACGTCTTTCGTATCACGTCTTTTGTATCACGTCTTTTGTATCACGTCTTTTGTATCACCTCTTTTGTATCACGTCTTTTGTATCACGTCTTTTGTATCACGTCTTTTGTATCATATGCACGGGACGTTTTTAGAAGACGGAAGGGCAGAAAGAGAAATAACGAAATCTAGCCTAGAGCTTACAAATGAGCATATTTTTTTTCAGGTGACAATGGGTGTTGTTCTTTTCTGTGAACTCAACCCTGTTGAAAGAATAAAAGCACTAAAAGCAGTTAACGCTTTAAAAAAGCCAGCAAGTGCACATGTATACAGTAAAACACGACGTTTCGGGATTGTTCATCCCGTTGTCAATCAAAAGTATTTTATAGCATATGCTACAAGTCGCAAGATATGCACTTAAATGGTTTGCCATTTTAAAGAAGAGCAAGCCAGAGCAGTAAAAAAGTAAAAAAGTTAAAAAGATGAAAAGTGAAGCCCAGTCAGCGCAAATATTTTTTGCTTGCCAACGGGATGATAAATCACGAAAAGTCGCATTTTACTGTATACAGGTGCACTGCTGGCTTTTTAAAATGTTAACTCAACCCTGCACGACCTATCTGACAGCAGCCATTTTGGAATTAGTATCAGTCATAACTATTTAGTCGAATTAGTATCATTTATAACTCACTTTTTGTTCGTTTGCCTGGAACAAAAATTAGCCGCGGACGAAATACAGACACAACAATAATGTGTAAAGAATAAAGAAACAAGAAACATAGGCGGACTGGCAGCAACTTGGCCCACCGGCCCGGCCGAAAAAATGGCCAAAATGGCCCCTTGTCCCAAGTTTCACAAAACAAACGTCTTCAAATACAGCCTCTGTCCAATATTCTGCAGCACATTGCTATATTTTCCCGCCTTTTATTACTTCACGAATGATTACTGTTTCCCTTCACACACACTCCCCTCCAACCAATAAAAGAAAATAATATATGGTTTTCCACGTGGCTTAAAGCCGAGATACATAATTTTGAAGTAAAGTATTTATTCGTATTTTGTTCATTTAAAAAGTTCTACCAGATGTACAATACTCGAAATGGTTTATCAGAAGTAACTTGTATAAATGGTTCTTAAACAACTTTTTCCTTTACGCAACACTAAACATCAAAACAGTAATGCATGCATGCGTACCATTTTTACAAATTTCACGTTGTTTCTGCAACTGTTTTTTTTTTTTTTTTTGTTTGTTTTTAGAAGTAGCATACACCGTATGCATTTTCCTTTGAGTCAGAGGGCCGTGTTGTTAATAATGTATCAATAAAATCCTTGTCTAAATTGAGAGCCCTGACTAATGATGCGGGGTGATTCGAAAAGAGTGACCTGCCCCGTGTCGCGTCACGAAAAAACACTGACTAAACTGGAAGAAAAGGTCATTTTTGAACCTCAAAATGACATTCTCAGCAGTCAGCATTCTAAAAAAAAGCCTCAGCTTCTCAGATCCCCATGATATGAGTGTTTACAAGGTTTTGAAGCTATTAGTACTAATTTGGCAAGTATAGTTTACAGAAGCATACTGGCGCCAAAAGGCGCAGATCCCAGACCTCCAGGGGGAGAGGGTGCAGTCACTACGGCTCCGTAACACTCAGCTAAGGAGTCTGGGGAGCGCTGTGAGGTCCCCCAATGGGTTCGGAGCCCCGGAAGCTGAAGTATTTTACGCTATTTTAGTACCTGTTTGTGGCCTCCAGCGAGCACTAAAGTAGCGTAACAGTGCAAATTTTGGTGATTTTAACGTATAACCATCGCGTTAAAAAACTTAGAAGCAAGTAGACCTACGGTTGTAAAAATAGAAAATGCAATTTACTCGTTACGTTAAGTTTTAATTTATTATTAGTTCTTTTTCCTAAAAAATTATTGCAAGATTGCCGTACCATACACACGCTACTACTCTAAGAAAGAAAATTGTCAAATACTTCATTACTTTTTAACCAGCCACGCTCCGCATTTTTACTTGTTACGCGTTTGTTGCTAAGCAACAATTTAGTCATGATTTGCGAACGGACCAGTCCATTTTTCGTCTGTGAGCATCAGGAGGTGGAAGGATAATCGTAGTACTGCTTACTAGCTCGCTAACCAGACTATTGTTTTACAGGCGATATATTAGAAACGAATGCGACGAGTTTCGGTGTTATAAACCAACGATTATCTACCCCCAGCCCACCCCCATTTTCGCACAAAAAAGGTTTTTTAATAACAAAAGGGTAAAACCTTTTCCCACCAAAAAGGGTGTAGTAATTTTTTTTTTACTATCATAAAACGTATAAAAAAAAACTTGACTCATGTACGGAAATGTAATGTTGAAAGACCTACGTATGTAATTACGTAATACGCTTGGCTAATGCACATATCAAACACATTATGCACGGATCAAACTTATCGTGCACGGAGCACGCGCAGGCAGACAGGCAGGGAGTCAATTCTGCCGGGGAAGGGGGGGGGGAGAACCTTCTAGAACGACGTGTGTCAAGCATGGGTACAGCTAATTGCTAATATTTTGCGCAGAAAATGAACAATTCAATAATAATATTTAAAAAAAAACCTCCAATCCGCAAGGAAAATTAAAACGGTTGTGTTTTTCTTTTTCTTTTTACTAATGTGACCCTAGGGCATTGCATCCTGGTAATTCCATCGCAAAACCTTTTATGCGATGTTGGCCGTTTAGACAAGAGCGCCTTGCTTAATTAGGAAAATTTCCCGATTTAATTGTTCTGCAACAGACACATTTTTTTTTGGGGGGGGGGGGTTGAAAGATCAGATTACAAAAACTCATTAGCTGAAGCATTTTTTTCCCCCATTTTGGGTTTTTAACTTTTGGCTAATAAAAGCTTGTACATCGGATCAAAGCTGTATACGTGCAGCTTAAATCAAAAGAGCGGAGAGCGGAGTATTTATAACCTATACAGATTTTACCATTCGTAATCAACTTCACCGTACAAACTTCTCGGTCTATGAGTAGGGACAATAATGTCGTATCATTATGTATAACTCTGATGCTGGAGTCGGGCTAGCTGCAAGGGGGCACCGGATAAACATGGAGGGGAAAAAGAAGGACGTCTTACTGAATCTATTGCTGTTAGGCCAATTCTTGGGCCTAAAACGCGTGATTGTTTTTTTTTTTCGATTTAATAATAACAATAATAAAATACAATTTACTGAGCTAAAAGTTCAGCGAGACAGGACTGAGTGGGAGACCCACGACTAATACGCCCAGCCTCCTGGTAAATAAAATCATTAAAAGAAAACAAAAAACAAGCTGTAAAATACAAACCCATAGGCCGCAACAAACGGTGGCGAAGATCAGCCTTGTTCAACCCCCAGTTTAAACCCCTCCACCGACGTGGCAGAGACGACCACCTCGGGAAGGGCATTCCAAAACCGGCACAACACGACATGAGAAAAAATATTTTCTGGCATCGAGAGTTGTTGGCAGTTACTGGAATTTTTAGCAAGTAGAAAATTTCTTTTCCGGTTACAACTTCGCAGCGTAAGGGATTGGATAAAATAACGTTTTTTTTTTAATATGCCTAAGAAATCCGCCCTCAAAGCACTGGCTTGACCAGAAGTACTGTTGTTTGTTACCGCCATATAGTGCCCCTTGTAGCTATCTCTCCAGAGAGCTAGCCTCGTAGTCAATATGGCGCTGTTGCCACTGCTCGAGTGAGCTCTTTCCCTTTGTAGTCCCACCACCATTTAACTGTAAGGGCTCGTTTACGCAACGAGACTTTCTCTCTCACCGAAAGCTATTTGCTAGGCAACCGTTATTTATTTACGATTAATTTCCCGTTTCTATTAAATGATTGTGGTAATAGACAACAAATTAAATGTATTATAAAACAGCACGGACAAAGAACAAATTGCAACAGTCATTTTAAACATTGCTACAACAGTGTTGCTATTTCACGCTATTTCCACTTTGCTATTCTCGCTGAAAAAAACAGCTTCTAGCAGTGATCAAACGACGGTAGAATAAATAGCTACTCGTAGCGAGAATTCAAGATCCAACATGGCGTCCATTTCGGAGTTATCGATTCGAAGACAACCCTTCGAATGCCGGTATTCACGAATCTGTCCGTCGTCGTGTACTGCAGTGAAAATTGTTTTCTAGTTGTCATAAATCGACGCTCAAATGTTGCAAGCATCGTACATCGTGTCACGAGGCACGAGGAGAAAATTTGCGTCCGCGTTGTTGCCATGATTACTACGTATAGACAACTTGAAAGCCGCATTCTCCGACAAAGGCGAGAAGCAGTCAGCAGATTTAGTATTGACCAAGTAAAAGCTAGTAAGCGAGAAAATTGTCCTTGCGTAAACGCGCCCTAACTAACTTTGTATCAAATAATACAGCGCTATGGTTTCAGCGTTTGATTGCAAAGTTTGTGGGTCCTATTCCGCTCGTTTGACCGTCTGACAAATAGTCCGCAAGGGATTTTTTTCTTTCTGCAAGGTGGGATTTTGTCAAGTGCTCCTTTTTTTTTTTAACTTCCACTTTTTAAAGTAGTAAACTTAAAAGTTAACTGTTGGCACTTGACTTTGCTTGTAGACCTGAAGGTTAACCTCAAGGTTTCACGAGCTCCCAGCCGAATTCAAGGCACCAAAACTAGCGTGAAGGACAATTTTGTATGTTTACTTGTTTACTATACTCAGGGATGTCACCGGGGGTCGTTGGTTTTTCAAATTTTTTCAGTTTATGAGTTTTTAACTAACCACACTCACTGTGAACTCATGAAACTAAAAACTCAGCCTAATCACAGTATAAAAATAGATTAAAACAATAGCCAGTCTTACTGAGCACTTTCAACTACCTCCACATTCTAACCTGGCTCCTCCCACTGTTCCTAAGCAACGCCAACTACAAGCCATGCAGAGCTGCCTTCCCAGCAGCTAAGCATCTCACACACACCAATATTCTCTTCACTCCTGGTGCAACAAGGTCAAACTTGACAAACTCCACACGCAACCAAATAAATATACAAACAATCAAAGATTCCCAATAAACTAAAAGATAAATAAATAAAACTACATAAACTACATAAACTACATAAATAAACTACATAAATAAATGAATAAATAAATAACAATACCTTACTGGTAAACGGAATTAACTATAAACAAGGGCAATTCATAAAGGGCAAAATTAACCAATAACT
The DNA here is from genome assembly GCA_023313725.1 of Lithobius niger. Classification (NCBI taxonomy): domain Eukaryota; kingdom Metazoa; phylum Arthropoda; class Chilopoda; order Lithobiomorpha; family Lithobiidae; genus Lithobius; species Lithobius niger. The sequence goes on from JAHWFP010231434.1 coordinate 6,971, forward strand.
TAAACAAATCAATTCATTAACTAAATAATTCAACAAATTAACTAATAAATGTAGACTTATGAACCACATAGAATTAAAAATTATGAAACAAATACAATGATATGAATAATAAAATAAAGCAAAGGAACAATAAATAATAAACAATTAACACAAAACCGCCTAGCAACACAGCAACAATAAAAAAAATTACCCCACACTAGACAACTACGTCACGAGTTTGCATTTTTTTCACACTTTTTCGCACACTAATTTTAGACATTTTCACATTTTTCTCATCTTTTATAACACATTTTTGTTTTCTACTTTTTCACACGTATTTTTCCCAGCACACCAAATATAATCGAAATTATAGAGGTAGCCATTGACTAATTGCCATAAATGCCATTGATTACCCCCCCCCCCCCCGAAAAAAAATATACGTAAATGCACACAAGTTTAGGAATGGGAAAGAAATGTACAACAGTACCATACAAGCCTCTTTCTATAAAACGAAGGCCTGTAAAAACGATGATGTATTTACAACTTTCTGCCCCTCCTAGAGCTAAAAAAAAAGATGAAATTTTATAATTGTCATGTCTCAAAACATTTATTAAACTTGGGACAAAGACTTCATTAATAACTCAATAAATTAACTTGACCACTCCTTAATGTGCACTCGTTTTTATAATGATCAGCTCAAATAATATTAATCAATTCACTATATCAGCTGCTTCTAGCAGATGAACTGTACATTGACTTAAAGGTGCTTTCTTCTATTATACTAGATTAAACAAAAATAAATAAAAAAAAAAACCAGTGTTTTTAAGGCTGGATGGGTTGGTCACAAATCTCTATATTGAAAGGCTTCAGTGGCGCGATGGCTTGTGGGCTCGTTGCATCCTCGAACAAAGGAACAGCGACATTCCTGCAGTGCAGTCCTACCGCCGTCTACCGACAAAACAAATAACCAGGTTTACTGGTCAACGGAGGTAAATGAGCTCCTCAAACTGAATTTTATCTTCATTCAACTATAGTGGAGCTAAATTTATGTATCTTTTGTTGCATGACGCAATTTTGTTTTTACCAAAAAATCCAAATTTCCCATTTTTTCACCAATTGGGGTAATTTATTCACATTTTTTCACACTTTCGCTAGAGAGCTCAAATTTTCACATTTTTTCACATCTTTTTTACTTGGTGCTATCCCTGCTACTAAAAATAGGGTTTTTTAAATTTTTTCTTTCAATAAAAACTGCCAAAGACAAGAGCGCCTTGATTAATTGGAAAAATTCCCGATTTACTTCTGCAACAGACGCACTTTTTTGGGTTACAAGATCAGATTACAAAAACTCATTTCGGAAGTATTTTTTAATTGCAATTTTGATTTTTAACTTTTGGGCAATAAAATCCTGCACAGCGGATCGAAGCTGAATGCAGCTTAAATCAAAGAAGCGGAATACTTATAGCCTACAAATTTTACGATTCGTTATCAACTTCACCGTACAAATTTCTCCCTCTGTTGAGCTGTTTCCTTTTGTAGTCCACCACCATTTAGCTATAACTTTAACTTTGTATCAAAGTCAACTCTAACCATCCGGAAAACAAAATTCTGACCTAAATAATTCTGTTCCAAGAAACCGCAATTCAGCGCGAAAGTTAGCCGAATCATGGACAGACACCCAGGGACACTGAAAAATTCAGTCATTTCTTAAAATTGTGTTAATCAAAACCTAATTATGGCTAGCTGATAGGGTTCATGTTACTCGTTTGTTAACGACTTTTTAGCCCTAATTCCTATGATAATTAATGCCTTTTTCTGCCTTCAGCTGCCCAGCTTTACATTCAGCAGCTGAATCTGAAATTCTGCCAGTTAAAAAAAAAATAATATACAGATTACGTTGGCGTGGTGAGTGTCTGTAATTAGTGGCTTCAGATCTCTGTAATGAGTTTTTTTGAATAAGCCAAGTTAAGGATTATTCGCCATTTAGCTGGTGTGATTTCCAATTAACCTGGTTGAATTCGTCTAAGAAATTTTTTATTTTACTTTTTTCAGTTATTTTATATAGGTAATTTGGTACTTAACTAGGTTAAATTGCATTTTGGTTAATTAACTAAACCAGTTGGGAATTATCTTGATTAACCTGATTATAACAGTGATGAAGAGGGAATTCTGGAGACTCCTGAGGACTCTTTGTGCCCACGTAACCGGCTGGATTTTAGAATTATTCAGTTGAATTCAGGTTACATTAGGATGGTAATTAGCGTTGGTAGCTATAATTACCAATGACTTCGAACCTGCGTTTGCAGGTGAGAGGTCGTGGTCTAGCTTTTGCTACTGTTCTGGCCAGGCTGCTAAACTTTCGCCTTTATATTTTAAATTTTACTTTATTAAACTTTTGGATTATATTGTGTTCCATGCCTTTGACATGTGATTTTTCCTCACTTTTTAGAGCACTTGACAAGGGGATGTTAATTCCAATCGGAAATTTCTAATATATTTTTATTTGTCACAACCGACACGAGTACGAGGCATCACAGGGCCCTTCGTTTCTCGAAAATGCCATAGATGGTTTAACTTGGCACCTCTGTAACAATATACAGTCGCGATAACCATGCAGGCCACTTTGCCCCTTTTTTTTCATTTTTTTTTTCACATAGTCCTGATACACCAATAAAGCCACGAACCGTCTGTCTCTTTCAAATTACTGTTGCAAATTACTGTTGCAAATTACTGTTGCAAATTACTGTTGCAAATTACTACTATCACAACAGAAGTCCCCTCCTCCCAATAACTTCCCTTGTACGTAAACGTTGTAACACGGAGCGCTCTTATAATTAGCTCAAACGGGAAAAGACCATAATTATAACCAGAGCAATAAATTGCAAACAAAAAAGTAAAAAAAAAAAAAAAAATTACAGATGTACACACAAATAAATTGCTGACACCACTCAGTTTCAATTTTCAAAGTACTGATCGTAAAAATTGGTAGAACGATGGAAATAAATGACTTTCGGTTTCGATAGTGGCCAGTTACGACGAACTCGACAAAGTTTGCTTTTATGGAGTAGCCAGAAACTTACCCACGTGGGAAGTTTTAAAGTTGTAAAAAGAAAGAAACCTCCTAAGAGGTCATTTCCCACACAGATGTCATGACATGGACCTAATTTCGACCAGTAAATTGCCGGCCTTGGTCACCTATAAACGAAATAGAAATGTAATGGGAACAACGACAAAGTGAGAAATGATAAAGTTTCCGCAAGGACACTTATAATAAAGAGCTGTCCGTTTAAAAATTAAAAACGGAATTATGGTTAGAACTAAAGCGGTATCTGATAGCCTTCGAACTTTCGCAGCTGTTAAAACACAATTTACATTTACATTACATTTACAATTTACACAAGGTACATTTCTTCCGGTTGGCTTTCCTGATGGCTCAGTTTTGCAACATTACTTGAGACGTCTGTATACGTTGCAAAGGCAGTCATTTTCCTATTTTTCCCCTCGTGAGAAACGGTTTGGCAACATTCACTCGAACCATTTAAATGTTGCAAACTGGGGCGTGGAATTGTACTACTACTACTATTCCAAGGTCTTTGAATTGTACCGACACGGAGTAACGTTAACTCCGGAATTTTCATAAACACTGACCCCTGTGTTGGACCCGGAATTACAGTAACTCGGATTCGTAATTTGCTTTAAAAGTGTCTGAAACAATCCGGAATTGTAGTAACACGGATATGTAGCAACACAGAATTGTAGTAACACGGATTCTGATGTTATATGTATGCCGCATCGAGCGCAACAGCGCAAGCGAAGCAGGGACGTTATTTAATCATCAACAAAATCAGGAGTTACGGTAAAACCGTGTTACCACAATTCCGGATTATTCAGGGACGACGCTAAGGGGGGGGCGAGGGGGCACTCGCCCCCCTAAAATTTTGGCCGCCCCCCTCCCTGGCGCCCCCCCCCCCACCATCAGATCAAAATCAAACGTATAAACGAAGAAAATTCCGGTTACTTAAAAAAACTATGTTAGTTTCTTTCACAGCGACAGGAAGGACTGGAGGTCACATCAATGGAGCCTAGTTGTTACTGTTGAGAGAGTTGTAAAATCATCTTGTTTTTTCAGCTGAATTTAAAACTATTCCAAAAAAAAAAAAATGGTGTAGAAAACAGTTAAGAACGTTCGGTGTGAGAAAGAATTGCAAGATTGCTATTTTTAATTTTATTCTTTTTTTTTTGGGGGGGGGGGGGGGGGGGACCGCAAATGTAGAATTTTTCGGTTCGGCCCCCTGGCTAAAATGCCCCACTGCTGCTGCTGCCTCCTCAGTAAAGTGATTCTAGCGTCGTCCCTGGGTTTATTAAAAACACCTTTAAGCAAATCACGAATACGTAGTTACTGTAATTCCGGGTCCAATAGAAGGGTCAGAATTTTAAAAAAAAATTCAGGATTTAACGCACCTACGTGTCGATACAATTCCGGCGCCCCGTTGCAAAAGCTATTCGGCGCTGGATGCTCGAATATAGTGAGAAGGTATATGTCCTTTTAATCAATTTTAATGGGGATTACAAACCAGGAAAACTCCCAAATAATTCCCCAGTAGTCCAGTCTCTTCAGTTTCGATATGGAAAATAGGGTGCTGGGCAGAGTGTGCACTACTGTCGCATGAGCTAGAGGTCCCGGGATAGAGTCTAACCTCAGCTGCCCCCTCCCCCCACTGCATTTTCTGGAAGAATAGGTCCTTGTGACGCCTCGTGCTGATGCCGACTGTGATATGTAACAGATTCTAGCATCTTAGCAGAAAGCAATAAGAGGATTTAAAAAGAATAAAGCCTACTAAAATTGCACAAATAAACACAATGGTC
>JAHWFP010231435.1:0-11546 GCA_023313725.1 Lithobius niger
GCTTAATTCCCCGCTCAGGCAGTCTCATATTTACGTCCGAAAGGCAAAGTAAATAGGTTTGCAGTCGCGTTATTTAGATACGTGTTATTACACTCTGAAGCATTCCACAGGATACAATGGCAATGAAATTACAAGAGTGGAAATCTGTGTCGCAGAGTAAACTCGTGCGCAACGCAGAACCATCAAGAAAAATAATTAAGGTGTCAATAGGTAGCAACAAGTTCTGCATGAAGTAGTAGGAAAATACATCAAATTAAAACACACACAAAAAGTAAATCAGGTATACATCTACACAAGTCACATATTCAATAGATACTAAATAGAAGCAGTAAAGATACTAAACATTAACAAAGAGCAGCGTCATGTGACGTCATAGTGGCTACAAGAGAGATAGCTGCAAGGGGCACTAGATTAAAATGGAGCGTTAAACAACGGCACTTCTAGGCAAGGCAGTGTTTTGAGAGCGGATTTCATAGGCTTAAAAAAACGTTGTTTTCTCCAATCCCTTATGCTGCTAGGTTGTAATCAGAAAAGAAAAGATTCCACTTGCTTAAAAATGTCAGCAACTGCCAACAAATAGACAAACATCCCGCGTTTGAGGCCTACAAAATCCGCTCTAACAGCATTGGCTTCAATAAGACGCCCTTCTTTTCTCCCACCAGTGCACCTTGCAGCTAACCCAGTTACTGGCTCCAGCATAGAGTTATATACAATAATACTACGTTGTGTCACTGCCCTGTTAACGAAATTTGAGAGAAGTAATCGTAGAGCTCTTACGTTACTCCTTTTAATATCGTAGGCAGGCACCACCCATATGTTGGCCAGAAAAAAAAAGGGCTGTCTCTAAGTTTGGACTCACAAACCCGAGCCTTTCGGGTAGTGACTTACGCAGGGATGTTCGGAATGTTAAAGGTTTGAAGAGCGTAAACAGGACAAGGGTTCAGACAATTTTTGAGTTGTCAATTTCCCTAACATTTCCATGTTTTCCAAGTTAATCCAATGGAAATTTCCAGGTGATTACAAGGTGATTAGTTAGGGAAACATGCAGTTAATGTTTTTATTAATATTTGTGTGAAAATAATCCAACATCCCAAAAAAAAAACAGCTGTTTAGAGACTAGTGCAGATGGGACTAAACACTTTCATCACAGATATTTGTACTAGCCTAAGATTTGGTTTATTGAAGCTATATCTAAAATACTTGCACATACAGTATTAAAGCACAAATTAAAACATTTCCTACTAGCGTAGGATTTTGTTTCTTATATGCTAATTCAATATTAATAAACAAAAACGTATCGTTAAAAGTTAAAAGTAAGGATCTAAAAGTCAAAATCTGTAAGGAACAGGGACAAGCTTTGACTGTAAGGGTCTAGGTGTCAAATTATCAATCTGGTCATTTAGAGCTCCGTAACCCCTGAACCACTTGACCAATTAAAACAGGTCTTATGGAAAGGGCACTTCTACGGAGCAATACCTGTAAAATGAGCTAAGAACCAGCTTTATAGGACAAATAGTTTGACCTGTAGAGAGGACAAACGAAAGGTACATCCCCAGAACAAGACCAAGAACGAGACCAAGACCAAGACCAAGAACAAGAATTGGCTATTTGGCCCCTATCTGTATCTCGGGTTTGGCTGGACTGAATTTCACAATTTTTGGACTGTAGATAGGCCTTGACTAGCCTATTCAAGGCTAGATTCCAAATTTGGTTTAAAAATTTTCAATTTTGACGGAGTTATAAGCTCTCAAAGTTGAAAGTTTAACACAGAGATCCTAGCTCGACCCTTACTAACACTGGATAGCCAGTGTTAATATCGCCAGTGTTAATAAAAGTTACAGATCAAACACAAAGGCAGTTTTTTTCCAAAGTTCTCTGTCTTTTCCCTGATTTTCAAAAAAAATCTTATTTTCCCTGATATTTCGGCTCTATTTTCATTTTCCCGGCGATTTCCAGGTTTCGTCTGAACCCCGCGAGATTTGCCGACTAGTTCAAACGAGCGACTTATTGAACTATTCTAAAATTTTGCCGACTCTTGACATCGTCGAGACCGGGGCGTTAGTTGTCGAAGATTCAACAAGAAAGAAACGCAGCGTCAGTGTTGTATACGTCTAATAACCCATCTGGGTGAGGTTTAGTTGAATTAGTTCTTAGAGAACTGTACACTCGAAATCGTTTCCCCATTTATTAGGGGGCGATTATTCCGGGGAAGAAAAGTCCAGGAACGACACTCCAGGGGACGAAAAGTCCTACCTTCTTAAATCCATTTTTAATGTTAACAAGTTTGTCGCACATGCATGAAATTTTTAATGTGGTTTTGGGAACCTTTATTTATATCTTCGGTCTACTTTAACCACCAAAAGTGTTACACTATATGTTCACGACGCCAATGGTGCATTGTTTTTTTTTTTGGGGGGGGGGGGGAAGCTTTTGAGAATTCAGCTATGGGGGAGCCTATAGGAAGGGCGGAAGTGCAACTTTATAGTGTCTTTGAATCATTTAAAAAATAAATACTTTGAATATTTTTTAGTTGCAGAAATACATTATTTGTGTACTTTCTCCATTAAGTAGTGGTGTTGGGACCCCCCTCCCCCCCGCCTCGCGCTGGTTGCGCCAGTCAGCGCATGACGCTAACCAGCTATCTAAGCGATTAAACACCACCAGGGTTACTACAATTTGAGGCCAATGCCCCCAAAAATTCTTCAATTATTTCTATGCCTTTTTTTTTGTCGAAATCCGAGAGGCAGTAAATGCATACCTTTAAAGCAATAAACGTCCTTGTTTTGCTCTACAAGCCGTAGAATTTTCACTTGGGACATGTAGTGGCGCTGCTATACCTTCACTTGACTGCTAAGCTAGGATTACGAGCTGGAATACCCCGACTAATAATTGTGTCTCGAAAGTTGCGTGTTTTCCTTCCGGCGCAAAAGGGGATTTTGGTTCACGGACGAGGTCAGGCCTAGTTTCAATTTCATTTCATTACTTATCGCAGAGTAATAAAAAAAAAGGAAAGGAATTAGCCGTCGTCTTGTGCAAACCATTTCCAATCTTGTTCCTGTGCTCGCGTAAACAACACAAAAGCCAAGACAAACAAAATAATTTGATCGGATTGCGGTCGTTCCACGCAACGAAGCCTCAAAAGGCACGCAGGTACCAAGCACGTAACAACAAGCGGCTGAAATTGTGTTGTACGATTTTTATTGTCTGTCTGCCCGCTAGGCTACGACGTCGTCCTGAGACGGATGTAATTCTTGAAAGATTAGTGAATCACCTCTAGACTCAAGATGACTGTACGATTCACGAAAATAGTGTTCGAGGTATGGTTGATTTATATTAACAAAAAGCCAGGTATCCAACACGTAAAAAAAAAATTTCATTACTTGTTAAATAAATCCACCCAAACCAAAACTGATGTAAGAGAAGCCGTCAAGTTTCCAAAAAGGGTCGGCCTTCAAAGTAGTGATATCATTCAACCAGGGAAAGGCCGCCAAGGTTAATCCTATTAGCCAAGTTAATCGCACCTACCAATAGTTCGAAAGTGAAATGAAAACTAGAATATTGCTGCTCACGGTAGCAATCTTCAAGTTTTCTTTTAACGTCTATTGATATTACTACTTTCAAAGGCCAACGTTTTTTTGGAAACTTGGCTGCTTATCTTATACCAGTTTTGGTTTTGGGGGAGGGATATCACAACTTTCGTAGGTTTAAATTGCTGTAAATTACTTAAAAGAAGGAGGAAAGCAATCCCACCCGCGAAAATCATGCAAGGTAAATAACGTCGTGTAGTAAGCGACCTTTACGCATTTACGTTTCGTCAGAGTAGCATGACACGGATTCGAACCCACAACCCAAACCGTTGCCAGGTCACTGGCGTAACGCGCCTTTATCGAAAATGCCTACTCCTCCACCGGAAAAAAAAAAAACTTGCTAGAGGTGGAATGGACACACTGATAAAGAAGTTATGTCAGCGATCTGGAGACGGATTGGGTTCAATTAAATGTATTATCAACCTTCATGGGGATGTTACATTTTCTTACAAGTTTCTTGGCACAAAGTAGAACGAAGTCCAGTAAACAAAGGTGCACACCCGGGAAACCTGTGATCATAGCATGGGGGCGAGATAATGTTGAGAATTGGCCAGAATAGATCTCATAACCGCTGAAAGAGTCTGCTCGTCTCTCGCACTTCGCTATACTACCCTCCTACATTAGGGCGATTTTACGCAGCGACTCGCCTTTGCATTCTCGCAGCTAGAACTCAATCGCGATGGCAAAGGTGACATTGCCATGGTAACAACGCTAAATGGATTAGCTAAATCCGACATCGTTTGAGTAAATACTTGCAGTCATATAATCCGTGCCAATAATATAAAGAATTCCTCATGACGAAACAATTTTCCCAAACGCTTTTGAACTAACGTTATTTGCTGTTTTCGTTGCGAGGCGGCAGACGTAAAACCGCCGCCATGTTGGAATGTGTGATGATTTCTAGCTTCTAGCTGCGAGAATGCAAAAGCGAGTGGCTGCGTAAACGTGCCCTTAAGGAGTCTCATGGCTTATTATTTCACTATTAAAAAGAAACGGCATTGTGCATTCTGTCGCTTGAGCAAGTGCTAGTATTGTCAGATTCAGCAGACTTTCAATCGGTGATTGTGTCACTATCACCGATTAAAAACCGTTCGCAAATATCGTGGCGCCATCTAGCGGTTCTGGTACAGTTTGCTCCCAGGTGCACGAGGACGTACCAAATTTTCACTCAATAATTAAGAAGGCTCGCGGTTTCTTCTTTGTTTCGTAAAATGAAATGACATAGTGCCTTCCTTCGCTTGATGCAAGAAAGCGCTAGATGTCGTCAGATTCTGCAGACTTTCAATAGGTGATTGTGCCACTTTAAGGAGGCATGTGTCTTGTTTGTTTCCTTAAAAGAAATGGCGTTGTGTGTTCTTCTCTTGACGCGAGCTAGTAGTACTAGACAGCGCTAGATGATGCTAGATTCAGCACACTTCATTCGAAACAGCCTGCCTTTTGAAAGTCTGCAGAATCTGGCAACGTCTAGCGCTATCTAGTATTATCTAGCACTTGCTTGCATCAAGCAGAGGAAATGCACAACTCCATTTCTTTTAACGAAACAAACAAGCCACGATCTTACTTAATTATTGACTGAAAATTTGGTACGTCTTCGTGCACCTAGGAGTAAACTGTAAAGGTTAACAATATCACTGCCACTAGACGGCACCATGGTATTTTTGTACGATTTTCAATTGACGACAGTGCCTCTTTAAGGCAGTTTTACAGTCCGTACATGATCTTCAAAAAATGGTTAATCCGTCTCCGCTCACTTACTACTGCATAGTAAAAACGTGGAATGCTTACTCTTCGTCTGTGTTTAAAACATGTTGAGAAAAAAAACTTGTAGGCCTAATGGCAAGGTATCGATAATAACCGAAGGACACTGACGTCATTTCACACATGCGAATCAAACACGCACGTAAGATGGCTGCTGCTGCAGTTGAATCGTCGATCCAGGGTAGATTCAGGAAGCTTGGATTATACGTAGCTTTGATAGGGTGGCCCCACTCAGTTGAACGCGTCTGAGCTATAGCACAGTTATTTCTCGTGGTAAGGTATACACGAGGAAGATTCAGTTAGCGACGTTTTTGCTCCCAAACCAATCCTCGAAGCAGACGACGCTTGGTTTTTCGAAACCAACAAAAATGTTTGTTTTAACTAGCCAGTAGTTTTTAACGAAATTAACGAATAATTATGAAATATCTGATCGCTCAATCTGTACTGAACGTTAAATTACACATTATTAAAACAAAACGATCAATTCTTACCAGATCACCCGAGACGAGAGTAGCGTGCGTTGAAACCAAAACAATGGCATGCGTTTACGATGATCGCTTGTGACGGTTTCTCCTTCTGATAACAAACGTTGCGATTTTCAGTCGCATTGTCGATTGTACAGGTAGGTTATTGCACTTTAAAACAATTTAAGCAATTGGAGCGATCCGGCTTACTTTTGATCTTGCGTACTCGTTCGTTTGTTAGTCCTATTTTGTGTCGATTCATCGGAAAAATCAAAAGCCAATGAGATGCAAGAATCAGTAAAATGGCGCGAAAAATGGGAGGAGAAACGTCAGACGCGTTTGAAGTATGCAAAGCAGCTCCCAAAATCTCGCACGGTTTCTCGCGGTAAAGCATAATATTAAGTGGGTCCACCCTATCAAAGCTACATGTAATCCAAGCTCCCTGGGCCGATCGCAAATAACTTTTTTTACACGGGCCCTCTGGATCCCAGGCGTCTTCGGATCTCTGGCGTCATTCGGATCACATAACCTCGCTCCCAGAAGTTCTCTTCCCTCACACCAGCTGACAAATCATATGGTGGAAAACGGCGCCGATTTAAGTGAGCCAAAGCAAGATTAATTCCACCATTGGAACGCTATTTCCAATGCTATTTCACGAAATAATCGGGAGTTGACAAAAAACGATGTTGATTTGGAGCCTAACTTTGCACTGGTTAATTTTACGTATGTCAACAAACAAGCGGTCGCATTAAAATGAATGCACGCGTCACTGTCAATGTATTAACTACGTTTTGTTTCGCTAATCCAAGATTTACACAAGCTTCAAGGGGCCACGTGTTAATTTAACTACAACCTGTTTTCACCTCACCATGCTTTGATTGTGGAAAGTAATAGAACCAGAGGGGGTAGTCTCAAAACAAGCTTTTTGTGACGAGCCCCTGTGATTAGAACTGCCGAAATTACGAGACGCTTCTGTCTATTTAACCTTGGCGTCGGTTGGCGTGGTCCAACAGTTTTTCGTGCGAGTTATGTGGTTTATTTCAAACACAAGTGGGGGCTGAAACAAACACTCGTTTTATTACTTTATTTTATACTAATTAAAATAAATTAAACGTGTTAATTCAGTATTTCACAATTATTTTGTTAGTTTGGCTGTTGGGCAGCTGAACTTGGATGGCTTGCCTGCGTTACTTGTTGTTGCCTAGCAACCAGTAGGCGAGAATGTGAATGATGCGTTGTGTTGCGAACGTGGTTTTTTAAAATATTTCTATACTGGAGTAAACGTTTTCTCACTTCACACTATGTTATGAGAGGAACCATAAATTATCTATCTTCAATGTTAAAATTATTTTATTTGTTTTGCGTAGTCATAACAACGTCTCAAAACGAGATCGTATCACATCATTCCCATTGAATTCAATGCAAATACGTGGATGTGCTCGATCGTAGCCAAAGTCTAGGTCCCTGCCCTAAGCTCGTAATATAGCATTGCCAAATCATATGAAATATATATAGAAGCATCCTTGGCCCAAGTGAGTAGCAGCTAGTATACGGAGCTAATTCGCACATTTTTGAACAATGAATCGACTTTATCGTAATATTTAATATTTCGCTCGATCGTTCATAGGTGTTAACATGTTTTTGAACAATCTCAGATCAACTACCGTACTCATTTGAACGAGCGTTCACGCGGGTTTGCCTACTAACCGCAATGCAGGAAGCCGGAGAAACGTCTTCAAGTTCATCTTCCTGTGAACGCTCGCAATGAGAAGTCGATTCATTGTTGAAAAATGTGCGGATTAGCTCTGAATACTGGTTGCTACTCACTTGGGCTGACTTGAATCGGTGCCGTTTTCCGCCATGTTTGATTTGCCAGCTAGTGTGAGGGCAGAGAACTTCTGGGAGCGAGGTTACGTGATCCGAATGACGCCGGAGATCCGAAGACGCCGGGGATCCAGAGGGCCCGTGTAAAAAAAGTTATTTGCGGGCCGATCCACCGAAACCTACGGAGCCCTGTACAGGACATAAAAAAAAAAATTAGGTTTGTTATCTCGGCATAACGAATCTCCGTTTCTGCGATCTTACGGAAAGTAGTAACGGAAGTTGTAACGGTAGTAGTAATATAGTTTGTTATCTCGAGACAACGAATTGGTTATGTCGAGATAACAAACCTAATTTTTTTTTTTGTGCTATGTCCTCTATAGGGCTCCGTAGAAATCCTACCTGAACGAAGACTGATTTTACATTTTAGAAACCTCAGAACGTCCACTAAATTTTACCAAGTTGCATTTATGTTTGACGTAGTGTGGTAATCCACGGGCAGATACTTTTAAAGTAGATTTTTCAAACTGTTTTTATGCAACCGAAACTGAAACTGCAAATAAATCCAGCGCCGTAGCTTTTGGCTTTGCCGCTAGTGGCGCTTGTCGCGCATTGGGAACGAAAAGTTCACTTTGGCAAGATTAATTCCACCAAATATATATATGAAAGCATCCTTGACTTTGGTAAAACGAAATTTACGTTTCTAAATTTATAAAAACTGAGGGAAAGAAAAACAATCAATTTCTGATGTTTTTCAATAAACAGAACTACAACAAGCGAACAGGGTCTTTCGTTTTATTTTAGACTTGTCTTCGTATCGTTAAGGGAATACGAAACGCGCTTTGGGAAAAGCCGCCAACGCCGACTCCTTAACGAAACAAAGATGGAAATGTAGTCGCTTATCCCGCCACCATCCCCTCGCCCCACCCTCACCCCCCCAAACCCCCACCCTTTGCCACTGTTTTTCCTTCGTTGGCTCTCCCGTGAGCACTTGCTTCTAAAAATAGCTCATTTCGACTAAAACACTGCTGTTCGACGCTGCCGACACCCGTCGTCAGATGGTGCTTGCTTCGGTTCTTAACTGTGTTCAGTGCCTTTTAGTTGCTGTCGTTTTTTTTTTTTTTTTTTTTTTTTTTTATCCGTCTTGCGCCGCCTCCTTTTTGCTTTTTTATTTTCTAAATTTTTGATGATGGTGAAAGGAGGTGATGTTCGTTTTCTGTTGACGAATAAGCGAAATCGTGTTTTATAAAATGGAACCTCGGAAGAAAATACACATTCGACGTGCGGATTTTTAAGTTGAAACTCCACCCCTCCCCTCCACACCCTCCTCCCCGCACCGTTCACTTTTCGCTAACGTCATTCACTTTAAAATTTAAGGAAAAATGGAACCAAATCAAATATCGTCAGTTGAGGAACGGCAAGCGATGTAAGTTAGGCCTAAGTAGAAGTAGTTTTGTTGACAGACGAAGTGGAAATATGTAAAGTGTTGGCTTCTGTTGATCTTATGAAAAACACAAACAAGAAAAAGGCTTCTGCTTACAGGCCCACATTGTTCTCTTTAAAACCTTGTTGCTAAAACCGGGGAGCGCCTAACTTTATTACTCTTGTTGACAGTAAGCTGCCCTGTTTACGCTATTAATGATGTAAACCCACGTTCAAATGTGTTTCAAATATGATAAATAATTCACGTTGATGACGTCAATGAAAGACAAGGAAAACTCAAGACGATCTTCGGATTAAAGGAACGGAAAACGTGGAAGGGTGCAGTTCTGCAATTACGGCACTTTAATTTAACCCCTACGTGACTTGGTTGCTTAACCTTTAAACGCCATAGAGGTCTCCATGCACTCAGTGGGTCGGCGGCGTGCAAATAACTTTTTTTTTTACACGGAGCCGGATCTGAGGCGTCTTTCGGATCTGAGGCATCATTCGAATCTGAGGCGTCATTCGGATCTGAGGCGTCTTTCGGATCTGAGGCGTCATTCGAATCTGAGGCATCATTCGGATCACGTTTTGCCCGTCCAGGTTTCGGTTGCCCGGACAAGTTTCTGCGTGCGGATTTCACATGTCGTATAATTAGCCGCAGATGTAACGGCGTACATGTACGGCAACGAGCAACTCACGAACCATACACTTCGTAGTGCCCCTTGTCTGAATGATGGCAGCCTGCCAGCTTTCCAATTACTGCGCACTCAGGAATTGGACAAGTGCCAGCCACCAGGTAGCAGCACGGGTCCATTGCTCACCCAGTTGGAACCGGATTGCACCTGTTTGCCAGTAGCCTTAATTCGGCAAGAGCATATTGTACTTGCAGGTATAAAATCTGCTGGACCAAGGCGTTCGAGTTAGTTGGTGTTGGAGCCTGGCAGCCCGTTTTTTTACTTACATTTGTATCTGGTGCCCCTTGTAGCTAGTTTGCCAGATGCTTGCTCCATAGCGACTGTTGTGTTATAGCTCCTGCTCTTCTAATCTTCTGCACTTTACTTCTGGCTACCAGCCTATTCATCTTCGATACATTTGTTGTAAAATGTACAAGCCCTTTACGGTCCCTACATCTATTACGAGATATTGACATCTTGCTAATCTCTGAACCGATTCTGTGTGGACCTTTAGAAAAGATGTCATCACGGAAGAAATGCAGCCTTACACTTGATTTTTTGTCGTTCTTTATATTCAACTTTCTTTTAATCGTATTGGAATAGCACAAATATCCTGCAAGACAATTTCTAAATACATTTTCTACACTTTTTTCCATATTTCTATACATGTTTACACTTAAGTTATTCTACGTTTTTTTTCAGTTTTTCTACATTTTCCATTTTTTAAAAACATTTTTAGGAATTTCTAAGTTTTCAAAGCTTTCCACGTATTTTACATTTTTTAAAGTTTTTATTGAGAGTTTTACGTGTTTAGAAAAGAAAGAATTTTGTTGTAACTATTCACGTATTTTTTTTTATAATTTCATCAAACAAGAACGGACCGAGTCGATACGCAAATGAAATTGAGGTGGTAGGCCTTAGATTCATCTCCAAACATTCAAATGATGCAGCAAAATATATAAATAGTTTAGTTATTCTCAGTTTGGTAAAGGGATTTTTGAAAACTGCACTCCTCTGGTGACAAAATTCAGTCACTTTGATACATCTGTTGTAAAATGTGCAAGCCCTGCATGGTCTCCGCATCTATTACGAGATATCTACATCTTGCTTCGCGCTAAGTGACTTTCGTCATTCTCTGCACTCAACTTTCTTTCAATCGTATTGGAATACCACAAAAATACCACACAAAAATTCTACAAGGCAATTTCTAAATGCATTACTACAACAGAAAATACAAGTGTCCGCGAAATTTGTGATCCTTGCTGGCTATTGAAGTTTGCCTATACGCGCGGTGGACTGGGTGAGAATAACAAGGCTTATGACTTTGTATCTCTGACGCAAGCACCAGGTCTTTTTCCGTTGTCAAACCGCGTAACAACGTAATCAGATTGGTTGGTGTTAGACTACAGGGAGAAGACCTTTTCCCCTTTCTTTGCTGTCGCTTGCTCTACCCTATCTTCCCATCGAACTCCCCGCTTTCCCCAGCCTTTATAAAAGCCGAAATTCGGTTACTTGAAATTCTCGTGTATTTTATATCACGTCAACTTGCAAACAAGAGTTTGGAAGACACTGGCGCCGTTTTGCACAAATTGTTGTCCCGCCCTTTATCACGTTAGAACTGGCGCATGCGCCCCTCTTTACTGACAATAGGAAAGGGGGAAGGGTGGGGAGAAAGGAATCAAAAGGGCTCAGCCTGTGGTTCAAGCTGCTTACGTCAGCAGAAATGGTGGATCCCGTAAATGGTTGTCGTTTTGGTGGTAATATTCACTACTCGTCGTCATGGGCGTATCCAGGAGGGTGGGAGGGGGAGTTGGTGG
>JAHWFP010231436.1:7484-27865 GCA_023313725.1 Lithobius niger
TAATCATACATGTTTACAATTTCAACAAAATTTCACGCCAAACATGAAAATGACTAATTTGTTTTTTTTAAGTCTGCTTCAGGAGCCGAGTTATACTGTTGTAACACGGAAACGGTAACCCACAAAAAGAAAAGTGCTGATTGTTAATAAAAAAAATAAATAAAAACTGTTCATTACTGAGTTAAACCGACTTATTAATTTGTTTTTAAATCCAATAATCCGGAAAAAACCACAATAATTTTCTTAACGATTAATAAAAAAAATACTTCGAATTGCCACAAAATGCCATCCTCGGTCTCATAGATGAGATGCGCAGAAGCTTAAACTAATTCCTAAGTCTAGGTTTCATTAATATGCACGACGAAAAAAATTTTCAAAACACTCATATTTGCAACCAGGAAAAAAACTCTTCATTGGGGAATGGGATTTTTTAGTTGTTTTTTTTTGGGGGGGGGAGTGGGGGAGGCTTTTCATTTTAATTCTGGTGCGGGGGTATACAAAAATTCCTGGCTACGGCCCTGTGCGAAGCCACCGCACACTACAGCGTTTAACGAGCGTGAAGCGGTGAAGCAGATGCCCTCTTCAAGCGAAGGCCGACTGGGGTAGAAATCGAGTGTTTCGCCTCCTCGCTCAACGCCAGTTCACGTACGTACCAGAAAGTTAACACATTTTAGCGTTGCTTCGGTAAAATCAGATTCTGGCGATGTTGAATCAACTGGCTTGATGTTGGGAAACAAAACTCACAGCTTCTCACCCAGATGACCTTGTGACAAGGGATGGAATATGAAGCCATAGTTATCATGGGTACCCCCACGTCCTAGGATGTGTATGCATTTATTAGCTCCTGGTAATACAGTTGGGTTTTCCGAATTTTAAAGAAAGGTCTTGAAAAATGTTTTGGTTTGGAAGATGCCATTGAAAGTACTCGAAATTTTGGTAATTATACAGAATAAGGACTTTTCATGCTATCGACTTAATTCACCTACTTGTCGCTTCCTTTCGTTGTTATGGTTCAGAAAATCTTAACGAAAATCTGCCCAAAGGCTTAGTATTATTTATTTTTTAATTACTAAAACGTGTTAAAACGCTACAGTCCAGTGAGGCTAATGCCAAAGTGCGAGATGAGAACACAACGAGAAAACCTGATTTCTTCCAGGACATTAGTAAATGAAATTGTCTCTGGCCGTACAAGTTTTTGGTCGCGGTTTCTGATGTTATATGTTTAGCCGCAGCGAGCTCGGCAGCGTTAACGAGGCACGTAATTTGGAAAAATGATCATCATTCAGATGAACAGCGACTTTGATTTGAAAAAAAAAATTGTTTTCGAAATTTATACGTAAAATTTGCAAATCAGGGTAAATCAAGGTCGCTGTTCACGAAATTGATTGTAATTTTTTCCCGAAATTCCGTGCCTTGCTTACGCAGGCACGCTCGCTGCGGCTAAGCGTATAACATCAGAAACCGCAGCCGGAAAGTTGTCCGGCCAGAAATAATTTCCTTTTACTAATGTTCTGGTTAAATTCTGTTTTTCTTGTTGCGCGCTTACCTTGCCGTATGGCGTAGGCCTCACTATGGCTGTGAGTAGCGTTTTAACAAGTTTTAACAATTTTTTTAAAGTAAATAAACGTTTGCGCATGTTTTCGTTATGATTTTCTGAACTGTAACAAGGATTCAACAGGTAGGTGAATTAAGTCGATAGCGTGAAAAGTAGCTCTTCTAAATAATTACCGAAATTTTATTGACTGATGTTGTGCAAATCTCGAATCAGGAATGCGACATCTTTTAGTTTATTGCTGTTTCTGGATTGAATGTGATCCAAATTCTTCGTACAGTATGTAACCAAGCCCTCGAATCCTACATAAATAAATAATACCTATGATATGAAGTCCAATTATTTAAACTGTTTTGATTATGATTGGAGGTTTACCGGTTTGAAATTCACCGTATTAGACTTGTTTCTTCTTCCAAAACGTGTAGTAAGGTTCAGAATTGAGCTGATTCGTCCATACGAGCATTAGTTTTCTTCAGCTGACACAAGGCTCCAAGAAAAATGTAAAAAATAAACAAATTCTGTTCAGTACAAAGCTGCTGTTCACCTTGCTGTAAACCTTGGTTGATAAATGAAACACTTGTAGTCGTCTCCAAATATTAAGCATCTACATTGTACGGCAAAGTCTCATCCGCAAAATACAATTTCCAAATCAAAACGACTACAACGGCCACCCCTACAATGAAAACGGACGAGCGTGTCAATTCTTTCGCCAGAAGTTGAAACTGGTACGTTGTTGCCTTGAAAAGAAGTTGAAATTAGCACATTGTTGCCTCGACTAACAATTTGTTCTGCGCGATCGGACCGGAACGCAGAATGCCCGTGTGTGGGGCAGTGCGTCTGTTAGCCCTGCTGTTTAGAAAATAAAGAGATTTATTGGAAGGCTGGAGAGGGGCCAATGCGTCTTTTACCATTAGGCATGATTACGCATTGACTAAACATACGAGGTCCGTTTTTTTGGGAGGATGGGAGGCAAAGGGGGAGAGGGGAGGAAGAGGTGAGGCAAAGGGGAGTATTCCAAGAAGCAAAATTGACTGTCGCATTTAACATTTAGGTCATACCTACGGAAAACCGGGAAACAACCAAAGGCAAAACAAAACCCCTGGAGACTCCGGGCACAACTGCTAGTAACATATATCTATATATTTCGCTTAGGAGCAGACTTACTGATATGAGCAGACTTGATGGAGGCATTGTTAGGGAGGATTAAACAAACGAAGCTTCATCGATCAACCAAAGGGCGAACGGGCTCATTCTTGCCACGGTAGCAAAGAAAAAGGGCGAGCGGCCGACAATGAGAACGGATATGCGCTCTAACAATTGGAAACAAACATTATTACTTCAATAATGCTGACTATTATAGCCGAGTTGAATCAGCGGGAATCAGCTAGACCGGCGTATGTTACGCCGGGGAACAACTAGTTATAAATTTATTCACCTTACCAGCTGAAGTCGATTTAACATTCGATATGTATAGGTTATCGCCCGATTCCCGAGTGCTGAGAACTAACAATGTCGAGGGCCGCTGGCCGGAGCGATTGTTAGTTCTTTGCACGAGGGAAGCAGGCGATAACTTATTTATCTACCGATATCCGCATCTTTGCCCGACAACGAAGAAGCACGCAACTCTAATAATGATGCAGTCCAACAATGCAAGACGGAAAGGAAAAAAGCGTTTGCGTATGGTATTCTATTATGGCTTCGGATTTGGTATTCGAGGATTGGTTTGATTTGTTGATTGATGAAGATATTTAGGAACAGAGTACACAATATAGTGTTGGTGATGGTTGTGTCGGAAGTCAGTGCGCAAGATCGCCCTTACATTGGGGCTGAAGCCACCCCCCTTATTGCCATTTTTCTTTGCCGTCTTGCCCTTTTGGTAGACAGAATCATGAAGAAAATCTTTTATAAAAAATAAAAAAAAACTTTAAAACAAAGGTTTTTTCGACGAGCCGTAACACGAATTAGGCCAAAATAAAGCGCGTCCCAAAAAAAGGGTTCTCAGAAAAATCACCTCCCCCCCTCTCCTTTTCTTTTGTTCGCCGTTCAGCGGGCGCCCTTGTCGGTGCGTCCGACGTATTACATGGAAACTAACCATCTCCACAAGCTAACAAAAACGTACCGCTGAAACTACAGATTTTAAAGAAAATTTTAAAGGAGCAACTTTAAATTTTCACAATGGGCGTCATATTGTAATGAGTTTTAATGCTTGAAATGTTACCGATATTGCCCGTTTTCAGATTTTATCATGGTGAAAAATAACTTGCCGTTTAGAAAGTAAATTAAATTTACAAAATGGGACGTGTAACACGGGTTTCGTTTACAAATAATCGAGTGCTGTGAACTACCCTTTTTCATTGTTGTGTCCTGCATCGTTGCATTTTGATCGAGTGCTGAGAACTAAGTTACAATATGACACCCATTGTGAAAATTTAAAGTTGCTCCTTTAAAATTTTCTTTAAAATCTGTAGTTTCGGCGGTACGTTTTTGTTTGCTTGTGGAGATGGTTAGTTTCCATGTAATATGTCGGACGCACCGACAAGGGTGCCCGCTGAACGGCGAAGAAAAGAAAAGGTGGAGGGGGATTTTTCTGAGAACTTTTTTTGGGGACGCGCTTTATTTTGGCCTAATTCGTGTTACGGATTAGTTCTCAACTCCCGTTCATTATTGTGTTCCTGCATCCGTGTATTGTTACAAGAGGGCTGAGATGTGGTAGTATCTGGGGCACAGGATGCGATGCTAATCCTAGAATCAGGGAGACGTGAGGCCTGGTTAAATGATAGCACCGCGGTGGCCGTGTTCCTTGACATCAGGGCGGCCTATGACATGGTGGATGTGTCGTGGGTCGGTCATGAACTCAGCGAGCTGGGGGTTACCCAGTAGGTGAAGGCAGCGGTTATGGCTCTGCTCGGTCAGCGTGACTTCGCTACGAGGGTCGGCCCTGTTTGGTCGGGGTGAGAACCACCGACTGGGAACTGCCCCAAGGTAGCTGTCTAAGCCTGGTGCTGTTTGCTTGTATTATTAACTGTCTTGGTAAGAATGGGCCGGGCAGTGAACGTTGTGGCTTATGCAGATGATGTGGCTGTCTGGCTCACAGGTAAGGCTCTATTGGTGATCCTTTCGGCATTGGAGGTTGCAATTGATCGAAAGCTCTCACTGCCAGAGGTTTCCAGCTGTCGAGTGCCAAAACTGAGCTTATAGTTTTCAAGCGGGGCCAAGGCTGTGAGGCATCACTCAAGGTGGATGGTGTCCTGGTACAGGAGCCACAACTTAGCTGGGTACATGACGTCACCGCTGTTCGGAAAAACGTCGCAGGCCTTCATGGTGTGGTGAAGTCTCTGACGGGCAATAGGTTGGTTGCAAGGCGTTGTACCATTGTCAGTTTTTACCTGATGTACTTGCGCTCCTGCACAGATATTCATGCCCCAATGTTGGTCAGCTCGCGGCAGGCCATCGGTGGACTTCAACTGGTTCTGAATGATTTTCTTCGGGTAGTCACAGGATCCTTGCCTTCGACGCCTGTGCTTGCTCTTCACATTGAGGCTGGCGAGTCCCCAATCGAGTTTCGGGCAAAGGAGTTGTTAGTCAGGCTCTGCCAGCGGGCTATTGCAAGGGGCTTGTCGGACCCACTTTCCTAAATCCTCCGGGGTTACATGCTTTTGCCTCAGGGAGCCCGTGCGTTTCTGGGCTGTCTAGGTTTGGGACCTTCGACACCTGTGGTTGTCCACCCTCAAGCTCCTTGGGTGTGGGGCAGTGCTGCCGATTTGGCTTTGTTGGATCCATTAGTTCCAGTGCACCTGCCAGACACTTGTGCCCTGATTTTCTGTGATGCTTCCTTTTTGGTTTCGGGGGGGGGGGGGGGCATGCCCCGTCCCACGGTTGCATCTTGAGTTCAGCTACACCGTGAGAGCCCTCCCGTCCGCTTTTTTGGGCGAGCCTGCGGTAACGTCGGTGGCCCTTGATGTGGGGACTAGCCTATTGGTCCCGGACTTTTGTGTGCTGACAGATTCTCTGGCGGGCTTGGATTCCTCAGGAGCTGTTTCTGGTCTGTGCAGTGCTCGCACCCGATTGCTTGGGAAATCGGTGGAAGCTGTTCACGTTGAGCCTCCAGGGAGTGAGTGTGTCGATTGGTTGGGTCAAGGGGCATTCTGGTGTTCGGGAATGAGCAGGCAGACGCTATGGCCCGCCAGGGTTCGGGGGTGGGTACACGGAACTTTGCATTGCTCTCGGCCCTCGTGACTTTCGTCCTACTGTGAGCATGATCTTTTGGGGAGATTGGGCGGCTGCCTGGGTCGCTGGTGAGACGGAAAGGCGGCTTTTTGCTCTCTATCCTTCAGTGACTGCCCCTCAACTCCTGAGTCGGTTTTCCCGTAGGAATGCAGGCCTGTTGTCGCATCTGCGAACAGGCCATGTTCAGGTACGGGCCCATCTAGCTTGGCTTGAATGGGCTCGTTCACCAGTGTGGGAGGGGGGAAGACACTGTCCCCATTTTCTTTTGGATTGCCACCGTTGGGTGTCTCAACGCCCCTTCGTCGGTAAGGGGGAGGAGGACCCTCTACAGGGAATTCTTGGGGTCCCGCCGTACACTGTCCCAGGGTCTCTCGATCGGGTGCTGGGTTTCTGCCAGGCCACTCGGCGGTGTCAATGGTTATAGCATAACAGTTGTTTATTCAGGTAATTTGTTTTTTTTCCTTATTTGGCTGTGTCTTCCCTCGTTTGGTCGGTGTCCCCCCGCAGTCCTGTACGGGCTCCGTGGGGGTTAGTGTGGGGGTAGATGATGCTCTTGGAATTTGCTGTCAGTGGTGAAAGTCTGCGGTGGTGTTCAATGGCGTATGGGGTGGCGAACGGTACTTTATGCGGGTGGTTCCAGTTCTGTATGTAC
The DNA here is from genome assembly GCA_023313725.1 of Lithobius niger. NCBI lineage: Eukaryota > Metazoa > Arthropoda > Chilopoda > Lithobiomorpha > Lithobiidae > Lithobius > Lithobius niger. The sequence continues at coordinate 13,916 of JAHWFP010231436.1, forward strand.
TTTAGGTTAGTTTGTAAGTAGTTCGTAAATAGTTTTATTGTAGAGAAGGCAGATGGTTTGTAGGCCTTAACGCTCAATAAAATATTCAATTCAATTCAGATGCAGATATTGGTAGATAATGTGTGTTTATAAGCTTTGTGAGCAGTAGTCTCTTTTGCATATTTCCTTAGTTTCGTCAGATTAGTAGACAATGCATTCATTTTGGTGGCTGTATTGCAGTGCATCTTGTTAACTCTTCGAGGAATTACTGATACTGAATGGTGGTGGTATACGCAATGTCGCTATTTTATTTTTAACAAGCTGCCACGACTATGTAAGATGTCTAATAGTAATACAGTGAAACCCCTTTATAACGATGTCCAACGGTCCTTGAAAATAGAACTTGATATCAGGTTTCTCATTATAATCCAGTACTTTTGCACGCATTGTTGCTGGAAGAGTTTCAAAACTAGGACTGTTATAACAGGTTTATTGTTCTAGGAGGTATTGCAGTAATGAGGTTTAACTGTACTGGCTTACTTTTGGCAAGTAATGTGTAGCAATACTGACTTTATTTTTTCTTTATTTTTTTCAGGGTGCTGGCCACATGGTTCCTACGGACAAACCCCAAGAATCCCTCAAGATGATAACGAGTTTCTTGTTTCAAGAACCATACTAAAACTACTCGTATTGAATATAAATCAATTACTCGTATTGTTTGGAAGAAATAAATTTATAGAATGTTTATTGATGCTGTTATCGGGTAATTTATACGTAAAAGTAAGGAATTTCAAAATAAATATGTGTTAGTTATATTTTGATTATAAATACCATATTATATCTCGAATATTAACACGAAAATTCTTCTATTCTAGCATGTTCAAAGACTATTTGCACGAATTAGAAACTTGGTTCTGCATTTGAAATCGCATAACGAGTAAATGCAGAAATGGAGTGTAAATAAAAAAAAGAGCTGCTAAGTTAGGAATAAAACAGTGTAACATTGCGCAAAACAAGAGCAAGTTCATAGGGTATTTCATGGACCAATAGAAACTCTTTACAGCAGAGATAGGGATAGCGTTAGGCCAGGAAGCAAAGGGAGCTTTCAGGGAGCTTCAGCAAAATAAGGCGTATGATAACAAAGTAAATGATTCTCTGTACTAACGTAACAAAAACGCTAAAAGCTCTTCGAAATTCTACTAAAAAAATAACATCAGCAAATCACCAGTATATAAAGAGAAAAGTAAAACGTATTGTTCGTACAATCATTGGACCAATCGTGGCGTTAGTTCCGTTCGTTAGGCATCATAGATCAACACAGAGTTTCCTGTCAGGGTAAAGGGTTAAGCCGCCGCTCGCATCGAGAAAACCGGGATTCTCGCTGCCGCAACAATCGTCCCCAGTTGCTCTCACCAGAGATGGAACTGACCCATGGGTTGGTGGGTCAGTGAGTCATATAGGTCACATTTTTATCGTGGGTTAAGTAGGTCATGGGTCAAGACCGTTCACCCATCGACCCAAAATAAAGGTACGGGGCGGCGTGATCAGCGTGAAACAATGGATTTAAAAGCGATAGAAGAAAGCGTGCGATAGCGTATCGGATAGGTCACGGACGGTGGGACCCATTTTGTTCTTTATCGGGGAAGTCAAGTGGATCGAGGGTAAGGGCTCGAGTGGGTCAGATGGGTCGTGGATCGAAAAAATGATCCACTTCCATCTCTGGCGTTCACTTGAGCATCCTTTTATTTATTCTTAAACATATGGTGTAGCTGAATTTATCTATATCATAAACGGCGATAGCCGTGTATATCTATGATTGAAGTCCTCTCTCCAGCAAAACTAAAACTATTAATTTCTCCGTTTCTATTCAATATATTTCGACCAAACTTGGCCAGATAGTAGATAGCAACTTCATACCAACTTTTATGCAATTCCGCCCAACAGTAAAAGTAGGGAGCCACACGTAAATTTGAAAACTGTTCACTTGTTGCTGTTGTTGTTCTTGTGTGACACGGTTTCAGAAAAAACTACTGCACCTACCTAAAAGCTGAAACATGATCTTAGCCAGAAATTTCCCTGGACTTCATCCTCCGAGAGACCACTTTTTCGATTGGTCGATGAACGATCATTTTGATTGTTTTACATTGTTTTAACCATTGTATTTAGGGAACAATGCCACTCAGCAAACTCCAGATGCATTCTTCGTGCACGTCTTATGTCTTTGCTAAAAAGTTGATTGTTGAAGGGCAAAAGGTCCGTATTTTGCGCATCAGCGTTGCGCGATCCTCACGCGGACACAGGAGTTGCCAACTGTCCACTTGCTGCTGTCTACATCGGCGTGCTCATCCCCCTTGCGAAAGTTGCGTCGGTTAGCCAGATACTGTGTTGCGACGGGAATACGGCTGTAGTGTGTAATCTCTCCGCCCTCTCCTACGTCGTGTGATGTGGTGGGGTATGGTGGACATGTAGATGGACAATTTGTGGTGCTGTGTTGTTCTAGATGTGTCTGGTATACGGAAGTGTAATGGTAGATGGAAATGTGACGTTAGTTTGGTGCTTGGTGTTTGGTACTTGGTGTTACGTATTTGCTGCTTGGTAGATGGCATTTTGTAATTTAGAATGAGTTTGGGTGCGCGGCTTAGGGCCGAGACCCATAATAAACAAATTGAATTAACAGAGTTAAGCAGCACTGGCCCTGATTGGTACTTGGGTGGGTGACCTATTGAGAATCCATTGCGGGTGTTGCAGACATTGGGATTTAGGGATTCGTCGGGCAGATGACCGGGTGCGGTTAACACTCGCTAAAACCCTTTGACCCTTTGAAAGAATCCGTGTTACAGTTAACGCATATAGATTTAAACCAAACTAAGCTACGTTGTTAATTCCGAGGCCTGGCCTTGACATTGACACCTAGAAACGATAGAATGGCGTATTTATTTCGTAAATGCAGGCTTTCAGAGCTGAGAGCTGCTCATAAGCCAAACCTATATATATATATATATATTACTAACAAAAACGTCACGTGTGCCGTAAAAAAGGGGGTTATATGATTGAAGTTTCACTTTACTTGTTAAAACGTACACGGATAAAATTTTTAATAGAAATAATCAAATGTACAATTGAGAAAATTGCATCTGTTTAAGTGCTGTTGTGCTTTACGAATCATATGAAAACGTGAAGCACAACAGCACTTAAACGGATGAAATTTTCTCAATTGTACATTTGATTATTTCAATTAAAAATCATCCAAATTTTATCCGTGGACATTTTAACAAGTAAAGTGAAACTTCAATCATATAACCCCCTTTTTTGCGGCACACGTGACGTTTTTGTTAGTAATATATATATATGTCTATATCTATATATATGTTTGGCTTATGAGCAGACTTAATGTGGTTGGTTGGTTGGTTTTATTCCACGAGCCTCGGCCCTCAGCCATGCGCTCGGACATAAAAATCTACAACAACACAACTTGTGCACAGACGCACTAGGTCCTCAGACCTCATCATATATCACCACACCTGTATACCATACAACACCATATTTCATAACTCGGGAACAGAGCGAAGCAGGGAGCACAAGTGAAATGTTAGGTCGCCGGCCTAAACCCGAACACCTGACCTATTAACAAAGACAGCTACTGCTCTAAGCCTCGCGAAGACTTAATGTGGGATAATGATTAAACAAATAAAGCTTCAATAATGCTGGCTAATGCAGCTGTACCCTGGAACAATCACCAAAAGGGTGAGCGGGTTCATTCTTGGCACGGTAGCAAAGAAAAAGGGCGAGCGGCCGACAATGAGAACAGATATGCACTCTAACAGAAACAAACTCAGTATTGGTTCAATATTGCTGACAATTACAGCCGAGAAAGTTGATTGAGTAACAATCACTGCATGCACGATCGTTACGGCAGGCTTTTCGCGCTTGGTGTCAAAACAGAGAAACAGGAAATACAGCCCCACTGCGTTGCCCTCCACTAAAAAGAGAGACGGGGAGAGAATGATGGGAGGATAATGGGGAATGGGGAGGGGGGGGTGAAGGGGGTTCGAAGAGGGGAGGGTTCGCCGGCTCTTTTCAGTTCAAGCTCCCCAATAAAATATTTTCTTCACGCATGCGGGAATCAGCTAGACTGGCGTATGGTACACCGGGGAACAACTAGTAGCTTAGTATTTTATCTGTACAGATATATCATAAATATTAGGCAGATATAACTTAGCCTATTCACCGATTAATTAAGTCCATGAAATACATTCCAACCTTCATAAATTCCTTGCGTGCTTATTCAGATTGGTGCACCAGAGGTGGAGGGATATTGTCATGTGAGGAGATGTTGTCATGTCATGCTAGTTTGCTGGGAAGTATGCTCTGCATATCTTGAGGTTGCTTAGCAACAGTGGGAGGAGCTTGGTTTGAATGTGGTGGCAGTTGAGCACGCCCAGTAAGGCTGAGTGAAAGCTTCTGATATCATCTCTGTATATATCCTGTGATTAAGCTGAGTTTTTAATTTATTCAGATCCAGACAGTCGGGTATTCAATGTTGTTTAATCGGTTCTGGGTTTCTCTGTAGATAACCGCTGGAGAACAGTAATCCAATGGCAAGCAAAGCACATGACACTTCCCATCGAAAAACACTGAAGCTAGCTTACGCAAATATCAAAACTACTCTTAAAGTTGGTTAAAACTATTTATTATGGATAACAGCCTATAGAAGACGATTTACAGTAACAGAGGTTCGACACAATGTGTTGAAGTTAATAAAAAAAGTTAAGATAGCAACCGGCTACACTCTTCGGGTTGGCTAAGTCTCAAGTAAAGGCTATAAGTGCTCTAAAGAATGGCTAAAGAAGCAAAGCTGGAAACATGGCGACATCACGTTACGGGATTATGGGCGAAGAACTCACGTTACGGAATAACAGTAATCTATCATGCTTCCCGTGACGAAACTAATTTATTGGGGAAACGTCACGTAAAACGGATTGTCGTTATAAGGGGAGCATCACACAACGCAGCGTTAATTGATTTAGACACGACAACACGCAACGAATTAAGTTTCCCAGAGTCGTACCAGATACTCATAGAGGAGTGGTCTCCTCCAGCGAGCAACCAATTTATGACTCAAGAACTATGTGGACAAAAATTTGCATAGGATTAGACCCGTCTTAATGCTACCTCAATAAACCGAAGGAAACCCTCCCCACAACGAAACTACGTGACTGCAAATGTTATTTTATACATTTAAGACAACTCGAGGCCACTGAAGCTATCTTAAGAAATGTACTAGCACTATGCCTGAGAGAAATTACTACAGTCTGAACACTACTCAGTAATGAACGTTTTTACCTCATGAACAGTTGCACGAGCAGAAATCACGAAGCTCAGTCACATTTCGTAGCGCATGGGTCCAAAACCAGAGTGCCATGTGAAGCCGTGTCGCCCACACGACCTCATCACCAGAGACCAACGAGAGGAGTGAGTTGCCCCTAAGCATGCAAACTGTCTTGGTTAAAAAGGAACCTACAAATTACCACAACACGTAACAAGTTTACATTAATACATAAAATAAGTTGCGAGTTTAAAGACTAATTCGTTAAGAATTAATTATTTAAGGAAACAACTTCGCAAGCAGATGGACAATTATTTAACTCAAGGTAAGTATAATTTATTTGGGTTTTATATATTTTATTTTAGTTTATTAATGTCAGGTATCATACGATTGCCAGCCATGGCCCATTGAGATACTTACACGATGCAAGAGTTCCGTAGGGTTCCAGGAACAGTAGAGAGATTAGAGAAAGAGGGTTTTTATACAGCCCGAGCGAAAATTTACACAATTTACAAGAAATGGATCCTGTATTAATTTAATTGAAACAGGACAGACAGAAATAGGTCTGAGTCCTTGTTGGAGCGAAGCACCGCTATGATCACACTCCAATGTAATCTTAGATCGTGCATCACGCGAAAACCACAAGGAATATCCAACCAACACTTGGCGTGCAGTAGCACGGGTGTGTGGACAAGGTTTATCAAAACAAATCTAGAATCATACATGAGGTTGAGGAACCATCAGGTTGACAAAATGTGCCTATAGCTAAGAGCAAAAATCTAACCAACAACGAGACAGCGTTGCCATTTCTAATTGTTAAAGGCATTCCATGATTGTTAAAAGATTGATTGTTGATGGTGAAGTGCTGTCTGAGACAGTTGTCAGGCGAATCACTCTCAAGCTACGGGAATCCCGCTCAATGGAAGACGTACCGGACATCGTATTTGTGAGTGGCATTGCCACGCTGGTGTCGGTCCCTGATCGCCCCCACCCCCCTTTGTCTTCGCTGTTCGCTCCGCGGTCACTTCCGGCGAGACTGCGCCAGCATTGAGTGTGCAGCATGTAGCGACTACAGGGAGCCACGTGACCTCTGTGTACCTCTCAAGACCACGTGACCTCTCAAGACTGCAGCCCGAGAAAAAGCCAAGGGTCTTGAGGTGATACAAGGCACTGTGCAGGATCGGCAAGACAGTAACAAGACTGGGACCCATGACCATGGGACCCCCAGCGGGAAAACTACTGCCAGTACCAGGGATGTGATGGATCACTCGTATGCTGAAGTTGCTACGGGTAATGAGGACGATGGAGAGTGGCTTACGCTGATGGCAAAGAGGAAGAGAGGAAGAAAAGGGAAGAGACCACGGATTCAGGATGACCAGAGCGAAATTAGTACCGTTGCAAGTTCACATGCGCCGACCGCTGCACAGGAGTTGGATTCAGTGCATAGTGATCTGGTTGTAGAGGAAATGTGCGACATTCAGGTGTGTGTAGTGCTTGTGATGATGCTGCACTTCAAAATGCAGATCCTGAAGTGAATCAAGGTGCAAATCACGATCAGAACCAGGATATGAATCGTGATGTGACTGAATGTAAAAATTTGAGTGCACATCACAAGGCGGAGAAGCAGGCAGGTAACACGGCGATTAGTGAAGATGATGTTAATAGCATTGATCTGTCACTGAGCAGCCAGAGGAGTGCGGATGTCATGGCAACTCAGGATGGGGCTGGTGGAGTGGCGTCAGTCCTAACCTAACCTAACCTAACCTATTTGGTGCATTTGCCTTGTTTTCGATTGCCTCCTGGAATGCGTGTGGCCTATGCGGTAAGTAAACGAGGTAGAGAATTTGTTGAGTTTTGTAGACATTTTGGGGGTCCAGGAGGCTGTTAATATGCAGGGTTTTAGTGCGGCTTCTTTTCAATCTGACTTAGTTTACTCGGGGAGGGGGGGGGGGGTATTTTTGTGAAGTGGGCTGTCTCATACTTGGTTTCTCCCATCTAGTTGTCAATTCCGGAAATAGATGCATGCTCCATATGGGTCTACATGAGCAACCAATGGGTTAGTGTAATCATTGTGCATGTGACGGGAGCTCCGTCCTTGGTACAGTGGACAGAGTGGCTTCGTCAGTTCACAGCTCCGTGTGTCCTTGGTGGGGATTTTAATGTGCACCACTATGACTGGGGTTCCATTATAATCAACACCAAGGAGCGCAAGTTATCCAGTGCCATTGACTCCGCGGGGCTGTCGATAATTCAAAATGGTACCCCCACTTTTGTTCGGTGGCAGAATGGAGGGACCCACGAATCTGTATTGGATTTGTTTTTGGCCTCGGATAGAATTGCGCGTAAATATTGTTATTCGGTGTTAGATGATCAGAGGGGCAGCAATCACTTCCCTGTGGTCGTGCTCCCCTGCTGTGCGTGCATAGGTCGGCAGAGTGGAGTGCGACGGAGGCCAGTGGCAGATAATGGAGTTCTCGTGCCATGGATTAGTGTGCATGTGCGGAAGGTGAAGTCTAGTAAGAGGCAATCATGCACCAGGGTGCTCCCGGACTGGTGGACCCCCGGTTTGTACAAACGCTGTGCGGGTTTGGCATGTGGCTTACCGAAAATGGAAGCGCTATCCAAGTGAGGAGCATTGGTTAGAGTATCGGGGCATCTTTGCAGAGTCTGCGTACCTGATTAGAAGGGAGAAGGACTATGGATATCGCTTGTGTGAGCGGATCTGAGGCACGGGATCCTGGCGGTTGCGTGGAGAGCCCTACGCAATCAGGATGCCAAGATGGTGCAACAATAGGTGTATGGCACACAGGGTGCTGACACGCAGCGTCGCGTTCTCAGGGGCGAATCCATGGCAGACGCGTTTGTTCAACTGTCACTTTGCCAGTGTGTACGCTCTTCCGAGTGGAGGACAGCCGGCCCCTGATCCCGAGTTTCTTGGGCTAGGGATATGTCTTGGGAGCAGGCTGAATTTGCCGCTGCTATGTCCAAGTGCATTGATTGCAGTTCAACTGGAGTTGACGCTGTGTCGTTTAAGGAAGGTCGCCCCGCCAGACGTCGTAGGTTAGTTGGTTGCTATATATTAGCTACTGCTAAATGGAGGCCCAGTTCCTCCCTCGTGGCTTTATACCATCCTGGTCCCTGTACACAAAACGGGTAGCTATTGGTATAATCTGGTCAATTACAGACCGATAGCTCTCTTATCCTGTATACGTAAGGTTTATGAGCGCATGCTAGTGAAGAGGTTGGAGTGGCATCTTGAATATTATGACTGCCTAGCTCCTGTGCAATTTGGCTACAGGGTGGGCAGGAATGCTCAGGATGCGATTCTGTACCTTCTTTCCGGAATTCGGGAGGCCTGGGTGCACGGGCAAGTGGTGGTAGCGGTGTTTCTCGACATCAAGGCTGCATATGAGACAGTGTGCATTGATTGGGTGCGAGCGGTGCTTGAGAGGATGAGTAAGGGCCGCTGACGCGATTGTAGCGCTGTTAGGTAAGCGACGGTTTTTAACTCTGGCAAATGGCTACTGGTCGTATGAAGAGAGCTCTGGTCGTGGTCTCCCACAGGGGAGCTGTTTGCCTGGTATTATTTGCTGTGGCTATTAATGATGTGCTGGCAGAGCTCAGTCTGTCTACGAACATCATCTGCTATGCAGACGATGTTGCATTGTGGTTTGCTGGGAATGACACAGACATGATTATGCCGCATGTCCAAGAAGCTGTTGACATGGTCAGAGAACGACTTGCTGACAGGGGCCTGGTATTGGCTCCTGCGAAGACAGAGCTCATCGTTTTCACATGGTCCTTAGCGAGGTGGCGTACGCCGATGTCAGTTAAGGCAAGGGACACAGTGATAAGACCTTCCGCAACTGTAAGGTACTTGGGGGTGCTACTGGGCGAGCGGCTCGAATGGAACAAGCATGTGAGCTGTCTCAGAGAGCGTGTTCGTGGACGAACCTCCATACTGAAGAGTCTCACTGGGTGTGAGAATGTGACCAGAGGTGCCCTACTCTCCATTTACAGGGGGTCATCCGGGCGGTCTTGGATTATCACCTGCCTTTTTTGTATCCTAAGGCACGGCACATGCGTACGCTCCAGGTCGTGGTAAATGAGTGCATACGAACTGTTACAGGATGTCTGGTTTTGACGCTGGTTCAGTCACTCTGGGTTGAGAGTGGTGAACTGCCCATACACCGTCGTGCAGAGAAACTACTGGTTCTGCTCTGCATGAGGAATCTCAGTCGGGGAGTGGAAGACCCGGTTGAGAAGTAACTTCTTGACTATGTCAGTCTGAGTCGAGGTGTGCGCGAAGCCTTAGGCGCAGTTGGCCAGGGTGCGTCTCTCCTGCGACGGGCATCCCACCTCCGTCTGTGCGAAGTTGCACGTGCACGTGAACATGCCCATTGGTTCATGGATATGGTGCCAGACAGTGGCTTGTCTGTTTGACGCATGGCACGTCACCGGTGATGTTTTTTTGCGATGTGTCTTTTAGGAGAGAACTCAGTGTGGGAGGGCTAGGTGTTGGGATCCCATCTCTCAAAGTGAGTGTAAGGCGTCGTCTCACTGCGGTTGTGGTTTGCGAATTAGTGGCAATGTCTGTTCCCCTGGATTTGGCTCTGGAGTTGCGGCTGCAGTCCTTCCCCATTGTCACAGACTCTCTTGCAGGCATCCTTGCTGTGCAGGGAGCAGTGGAACGGATGGACATGAGCGATCCGTTGGTTTTCAGTATTGCATGGAAACTCTGGATTGCTTTCCAGGTAGGTGAGGTCGCGGTTCAGTGGGTGAGGGACCACACTGGAATCTGGGGCAACGAGCAAGCGGATACTCTCGCCAAGGAGGCAACTGCCACAGGGGTGGCAAAGGCGCATCTTACTGTGTCTGTGGCCACTCACCGTGTAGCAATCCGGGAGTGGCAGCGTAAAGAGTGGGGGAAGGAATGGGTGGCCTCAGTTACGGGGAGGTTTCTGTTTGCTATACAACCAACCTGCAAGTATAGTTCAGTCCTGGATGCGTTGCCGCGCAGGAAAGCGCGTCTCGTTAATCGTCTGTGTACAGGTCATTCCATGAGGCTGCCACACCAGAATAGGTTGGGTTCGGTGGACTCGCCGTTCTGTGGGACATGTGGCGTTGAAGACACTGCTGAGCACTTCCTTCTAGTCTGTAGGAGGTACAGTACTCATCGCCGCCTGTTGAGTAGGTGGGTGAAGACTCATCCGACCCTGCAGACATTGCTGTCCCACACAATTGGTGCTGACGCTATCAGGTGCATGCGGGCGCTGGTCACTTTCTGTGTAGCTACTAAAAATCAGTTGTGATGCCCGCACGCGATAGACCCTTGTACACAGTGGTGAAAATCTCTTCTTGTATACAGTGGGGGAATCTTTTCTTGTACACAGTGGTGGAATATCTTGTACGCAGTGATGAACATGGTGTGAGAGTGCAGTCAATGTGCATTTGCGCACAGCAGTGAAAGATCTTATGCACACAGTGAGAGAAAATTTCTTTCTTTTTTGGTGTAGGCACGCGGTTTGATGTGCTCTTGTGCCTGATGTGCGCAGTGGTGTATCCACGGTGTCAAGCAGCAGTGCGATGCCGCAGTGGTAGAAGTGATGCTGTGGAATATAGGCCATAGTGTTCAGTAATGGATTGGTGTGATATGGATTACCTATTGTTACTGGTATTACTTACAATCGTTGTGTTATTAAACTAACTTTGTATTAGAGCGTACGGCATATGAACAGGGCTCTTGGCAATAAATTCAATTCAATTCAATGCGGCCTGAAGTTTTGTTCTTGTTAGTGGTTTGCGTTTTGCTCTTGTTAGAGTTTTGCTCCTGGTTTTTTTGTGCGTTTGTTACGCAGTAGTGTAATTAGGCTGTAGTTAGGCTTTGGGGTATACGGCTAAGGGGCAGGGCCCCTAATAAATTTTCGTCCGGCCTCATTGCTGCTTTGATATTTATGGCATAGAAATAAGTTAGTGTAAGGTAGCATTAAGTTAGTTCCTGTAGCAGGGCGTACGGCTTTGGGCCACGGCCTGATTAAATTTTCGAATTATGGAAAGTGTAAGGGGAAGGTGCAGGGATAAAGAAAACCTAAAAGTTTTGCATCAATAACGTTTTCATGATACTCTGTAGCTAAGGAGCTAGCTACCTTGCCAGCCTTTCCCTGGTTGAATGATATCACTACTGTCAAAGGCAACCCTTTAATGCCAAATAGCCAAACAACAAAGAAAGCGGAGCCCGCTCCATTATGGCGGCAGAGGCAGTGATGACGGTCTACTATTTCAAAGAGTGAATATAGAGAACGTTAATGAAATCTTGTGTCTGTCATTTATTTAAGCCTTAAGTATTGATCTTTTAATTAATTATCTCCCCAAATTGGCCTGGATAATCAGTTAACGATGCATTCCTGAGTTAGTTTTGGGGCAGAATTCACTTTAGAAGTATCGAGTTTAGAGGGAAGTTTAACCTTTGCAAAAACTGTTCTAAATAATCAGGATACGTACAGTATTGGACAATGAAATTTAGACAGAAAAATGTTAGCTTCTCTGCCACGCTCCTTTATGGATGACTTCCTCCAGGGCGTGAATGGCTGCGACAAGTTCGATTGTTTTAAGGTACTGGTTTCAGAAATGACGAATGTGCATATTCATGTTACAGGTTGGATAATAACTACTGTGACAACGAATAATTACGACATTAAGTCAGTTTTAGTGTTAGACACTCTACGACAACGAGTCCAGTTTTCGCACGCGTTCGAAGTGAGCACGTACTAGCAGACTGAGCTGTAATAAGTCAGTCTGGATATGACAAGGCTTGGTGCGGTTTAAACATTATCGTAGTAATGCACTTTTGTCCTTCGTGGGCGTAATAAAATAGTGTTAATGATTTTACTTTGGAAACTAATATTCACCGACAAAATGCAATCTGCAAATGAAAATTCCAGAAACATTGGGCTTAATTTTCTTTCCCTTTTCTTTTTCTTTTCCCCCCCTTAATTGACTGTACAAGCAGCGGAATCACTGAGAGGGGGTAGGGGTGGGGGGGAGAACGCTGGGGGTAATCCTCGCCTCAAACTAACCAAAAATATACTAAAGGGGTTGAAGTCTAATTCGCAAGACCCAAGTTGATACTGGAAACTTTTTGTGCAAGGTTGAATTGTCCCATGTTTTGTGACCACAGATTGTCGTAAAACGTTCAGTTCCAAACTGATTCCTAAGCCAACGATATATACTGAGGCAACCTCTTAATGGAGAGGGGGCACGGAATACAAGATCACAAAAACATCAACATGGTCGGTATTCGTTCAACCAGACCAGCTTACAATTTCTTAAAACAAGAAACAAGCCATTTACAGTTTCTTAATAATATAAATCTTTAATTCAACTTCAGTCAACTTATAGTTAGAGTTTCGGATCTCTAACTTTCGTTCTTGATAGATGAAAATATTAAAAACTCAAGAGCGTCATTTCTCGGCATGGTCCCTCGGACGCTACTCAATCGACCGCGCTTCGCGTTAGGGAAGAGGACGTGGTTGGTGTGAGGTTGGGGGGGGGGGGGAGATTCGCGCGGGAAGAATAAACATTCTAAATCCTATTATCGTACGGTCCCTACCTTTCACAATGCTAAAAACGCACAGCGATATATCCCATACCATCACACTTTACGGCTTACCGGAAGATTAGTGACTCCTCTCCGATTAGCTTCTCGTTGGGCTAGAATGATGTAAAATGATCAGCTGAACAACATTTTCCCATAACATTTTTGGGGCAAAGGCTTAGTTTGGCCGTCAGAAATTAATGAAAGCCGTACTCTAGCACTGACAGACGTACAAGCGTTCCATGTTCCCAGCTGACATCTTTTTCCCGTAAAAAGTTCTGATAAGTGGGTTTTTATTGTCAGTTTAGTTTGGTTTTGTTGTTATTGTCGTTAGGTTAGGTTATAGGTACCGGCTTCTGTTTGGCGTTTCACTTGTAACGAACTGGTTGGGGTTTGGCGTTTCAATTGACGGACTTTGGCCCAGTTGATGCTTTCCTGCGCGACGCCGTTTGCCTCGAGCCTGCCTGCCGGCAACAAGATGGCGTCACAGCCTACCTCCCGTAATGCTAACTTTGGACCTAAACCACGGCCAAACGGTACGTTTGCCCCAAAAATGGAAGAGGAAAACATTATTCAGCAAGTAATTCTTAGTCCATTAAAAAAAAAAAAAAAAAAATCGGACGGGAGTCATTATTCTTCCGGTGTTCCCACTTTACAGTGCATGATATTCATATCGCCACACTTTAGTGTGGTGATATCCCATATCACCACACTTTACCATATCACAACACTAAAGTGTGATATGGATGCCATGCACAGTAGTGTGGTGATAAGACATTGCCAATACTTTCATAAGGTAGAATTCCTTAATAAAAACCCATGCGAGAATTAATTTGATTTTTTTATGTCAACCAAAAGTTTCCAAATAATGTTTGCTACAAAATAAAATCGTAGCCTACCTTCGTTCCTTGTTTGAAAAACAATTGACGCCCGTGCTTTTTTATTACGCAACAAAATAAAAGCAAATTAATTCACGCATGGTTTTTATAAAGCAGTTCTACATTTCGAAACACAGACAAGAAAACTGAATACTTTAAATACTTATTAACCC
>JAHWFP010231436.1:27965-52389 GCA_023313725.1 Lithobius niger
CCCCCCCCCCCCCCATCAAAAAAAAAAAGAAACCAGCTGGCGACTCTAAATCAAAAAAAAATTACTTGAACTTGCGTCGGCCTTTCGAAAACGCCAACTGAAATAACATACGAACTATACTTTAAATTTTACCCCTTAAAATTAAGCGTTACGCAATTTCCCCCACCCCAAAATAAAAATGCGCCCAAAACATTCTAACTGCCTGCCCACACTTTAGCACATAACTGTTAACAGGAATACGTACGTTACCTCTGAATTGTCTTGTAATATGGTCCGCAGTGACACTAAAGTTGGATACCGAATCTTTTCTTGGGCATTATTAAGCACTATTAATCTTCGCTGTCGGCAAAATCAACGTTTTCAATTAAAAGGTATTAAAGACGTAGGATTCTACTACCATGAAATGACATCAGAGAATGACAAACGCGAAGAACCCACTGTTCAGAAAGCACATTATGCAAATTGAAGAAGGACGACTCATTACGTGAATGACATGATTTTAAAAAATGTTTAAAACACCACTTACTTGAACCTAAGGACTACAACGTAATTTTTACATGATGAAGTTTCCGAGATGTGCGCCAAGATAGAAAAACAACAAAAAAAAAACGTGTTTCTCCTATACGATTAAAAAAAAATCTCCCTCTAGACACGTAGCCTACCCCCCCTCACACTCATCTCGCTCGAATGGTATCGGCCGCAAATCTGACTGCAGCAAAACAAAGTGACGATACAAAGTTTGCATAAACAACACAGCTTATTACCCCACCAATTTTGTTTTTCAATTTAATATTTACAGACCGTACGATGAATCAGTTATAGAACCCGTGGCAAACTGTATGAGATTTATGAGCCGATGGGCGATATCCCTCACATGGCTAATCCGCTCGAACTACGTCGCGATGACGTCTCGGCTTCGCCTCGAACGTCATCTTGACGTAGTTCTCGCGGATTGGCCATGTTCGGGATATCGCCCATCGGCTGATAAATCCCATACAGTTCGTCAGGGGTACTATAACTATTATTTAACACTATCGCCAGTGTTAGTAAAGGTCAGCCTAGGGTCTCTGTGTTAAACTCTCAACTTTGAAAGCTTATAACTCCGTCAAAAGTGAACATTTTAAAACCAAATTTGGAATCCAGCCTCCACTAGTCACTACAGTCCAAAAATTATGAAATTCGCTCAAGCCAAATCCGAGATACAGAGAGGGGCCAAATAGACAACTTGTTGTTGTTGTTGTTGTTGTAGTTGTTGTTGTGGGGATGCTTTCGTCTGTCCTCTCTAAATTCTCTCAAAATTCTCCCAACGTACAATAAGGAGCGTTCACACATTACGGTACACCTGGAGGACAAGTTCACCAAATGTGTTACAATGGGGGAAGGGGAGTATAATGACGTTATAAGTAACACACTAAATTTTTGCTACATTTTTATCTACTTTCTTTTTGCTAAACTATTTTTCTAACATCTGTTTAACGACTTTATTATTATTACAAATATCTGGTCATTACACCCCTAGGTAGGCCTACTACGACTGCTTATAAAAGCGAATTCAACAAAAAAAAGACTACACAGCTGGAGGGTAGAGGGATGGGGGTGGGGGAAGAGGGTTAGAAAATGTTAAGTATTTTCAGGTGGGAGGGGTCAAGCCAAGGTGACACACTGGTGTTACAAAGCGGTACAGGGGTCTCAACTGATAAAAAAAAAGTGTTCCGTAATTTGTGAACGCTCCCTTATGTCGGCGTAGATAACATTCCTGCTGGATTCCTGAATACTGTTCGGTACACTCACAATTCCTACTTGTTAAATGTTTATCCTATTCGTACTAAGGTAGCGTTCTGTTCAGGAGCAATTCCTAATGTTCCGCGTAGGAATGGTGCCTCACATTCAGTGTAGATACCAATCCTACACCATAGCAAGTATAATAATTGGTCCCACTGTTCGGTGTAGATAGGAATCCTATCGCCGGATGAATATGCTCTTTCTTACGTACGTCTGGCACTGGGAAAATTCATATTTCTTTCTGGTTTTGCACGTAAACGAGCAAGCTATTAGGTGTTCTTTTTTTTTTAGGGAGTACGAACCCAAACTGGGTCCTCAGCTGTTAGTTGATACTAACACTAGCTATCGCTAGCGTTAATATTAAACATGGAGCTGGAGAAACGGAGTCCTCACTACGAAATAGGACATTTTTTTTTGTGGTTCAGGGGGGGGGGGGGAGGTCTTTCTTCCTGCTTTTTTTTTCTATATTCAGAAACAGATGACAAAGTAGGGTTGTTGTTTTTTTTTTCGGGGGGGGGGGGGGGGGGAAGGGGAATTATTCTGCTCCAACTATTTGTTTCCAAATAAGGAAATAGATGGCAAAACAGGATTTTTTTTGGGGGGGGGAGGCAGGGGATAGGGGAAGGAAGGGAATTACACACTGCTCCTACATTTCTTTTTTCTAAATAAGGAAACAGATGACAAAATACGGGGTGGTTTTTTGGGGGGGATGGGGTAGGGTTGCTCCGCTACCATTTTTTCCCCAAATAAATGTTCCGAGCAGGAAAGACGCCTCACATTCAGTGCAGATTCGGGCCCTACACCGTAGCATGCATAATTACCCCACTGTTAGGTGTAGATGGATCCTACTATCTCCAGATGAATTTACTGCCACTGGGAAATTCCGATTTCTTTTAGATTTTGCACATTACGAAGCAGCTTATATTATATGAAGCAATGAATGCACCATAGTCGCAGTAAAACTGCAATGGTCGGCATCTTGAAATCAGGGCCATTTTGAAATTATGCTATTGCTTATTATCGTTCGATTTCCCCCAAATTTAGAACAAAGACGAAATAGTCGATACCAAGTGAAACAGTGAATTTGCCATCGTCACTAGCAATATCTACTGGCCATCGTCTTGAAATTGGGGATTCATTTTGAAATTATGCGTATTATCGTCCCATTTCCTTCAAATTTAGGACGAAGACGATACAGTTGATACCACGTGAAACAGTCAATGTGCCATCGTTACTGGTAGTCTCTATTGGCTACCATCTTGAAATTTGGTGGCCATTTTTAAATGATGCTTATTATAGTCCTATTTCCTTCAAGCTTAGAATGAACACGATATAGTTGAAACAATGAATGTGCCATCGTCATTATTAATCTGTAATCCACGCCATCTTGTAATGAGTCAGCCATTTTGAAATTATGCCTATTATTGCTTGATTTCCTTCAAACAAAAAAAATTAAAAACGTGAACGCAAAATTAAAAAGGAAGTTGTACTCAATCTCAAACATGGGTATATAGTGCATTCTTCACGGTGCAAGCAGTAGCCTACCGTCAAGTCCACTATTTTATAGTTTAGATACAATTCTAAAAGTAAGAGGTAGTAATAAACAAAAAAACGGAACGTTAAATGTTAAGAGTAAGGGTCTAAAAGTCAAAACCTTGAAGGAACACGGACAAGCTTTGACAGTAAGGGTCTAGGTGTAAAATTTTGTCAGAAAGAGGCTGGTAAGCATTAGACCCTTACTACCCGGTGGCCAGCTTTCGTCCTTAAGAATAGAAAGAAGTAAACACATTTTGACGAAAAACTGTAAATCCTCCTATAAAGACTCATGTGATGATCCAGTGGTGGTATGGTGTACGTTTCCTGCTTTGCTTTATGTTGAAAAGTTTATTTTTCGGTTTGGTAACATGACAGAACATACACAGTAGAAAGGATTATCAGTTGTCATCAATTACCTTAAAATCTATGAAATTAGTATAAAGGTAGCTTTAAAGAAACTTCTGTCCTAATAGACTAGAACTAAGCTGGCCACCGGGTAGTAAGGGTCTAAAGCTTACCAGCCTCTTACTGACAAAATTTTACACCTAGACCCTGACTGTCAAAGCTTGTCCGTGTTCCTTCTAGGTTTTGACTTTTAGACCCTTACTCTTAACATTTAACGTTCCGTTTTTTGTTTATTAATACTAATCACAACTGCCGGCAACACACTGCAGAAAATCAAACTCCAGATGTGGATTAAACTAAAGACTGCAAAAAAGTCAAAGGAAAAAGAATCCGCAAAAAAAAGGCCACGGAGCTAACCGAAAGAAACTAGAGTTTTGTTTAGTGTTTTTTTGTTTTTTGTTTGTATAGGTTGGCTTGCGGGAATTTGAGGCTTAATGGCGCGTCGACAACTAGGTCATTAGTGCTAACCTCAGTCACAATGCAGTAGTCCGGGTTGTCACTGCACCACGCATTAGATATTAAACAAACCTAGGTTAGGTAAGAAATTTCACTAGGAAACTGTTTTTTTCCTTCTGCTTTTTCTTTCCTCAGTTTTTTTCCTCAGATTGTTTTCCTTCGACAATTTTCCTCGGATAGTTTTCCTTCGGCTGTTTTCCTACGGTTATCTGCGACATTAAAAAAAAAATTCATGGCATAAATCCATTAGCGTAAATCCATTGGCGTAAATCCATTGGCAGTTTACTGTCCGTTCCTTTTTTCTTTGGCTTTCGTTCTGCGGATATCTTGTTTTTTTTTTTTTTTCCTCCATCGGCTGTTTTTTCCAGGTTTCTTTGCTATAGGCTTGTCTTTCCACGTTTTTTTTCCTAAATTCAACGTTTCTTGAATGTATTTCTTTAAAATAAAACCGCAAAATTGACTTTTAAATCGACTAATTTCCTTTGGCTTTCGTTCTGCGGAAATCTTGTTTTTTTTTCTTTTTTTCCCCCCATTGGCTGTTTTTTCCAGGTTTCTTTTCTATAGGCTTGTCTTTCCACGTTTTTTCCCCCCTAAATTCAACGTTTCTTGAATGTATTTCTTTAAAATAAAACCGCAAAATTGACTTTTAAATCGACTTTAAAATAAAATCATTTTAAAACTGTTGCTCTATTTATAATTATAACTAAATGGAGTAATGGAGTATTTTAAAGTCAATCGGATACTGTACAGATTTTTGTCAAGCATAATGTTACTTTTTTCCTGATACTGTGAACAAACCACTACATTTTCTTGGCCTATCCAGATTCCATAAATAGAGATTTGCAGTTTATGTGATTGACTGACTTCATTCTGTGTTTAACAAATTTTATTTTTTCAATTGCAATAGCAGACACAATATTATATTTATTTTGCGGCTACATGATTCGATGTAGACTTGTCGTTGCCTCTTCTGAACTGTCTAAATTTCATTGTCCAATACTGTACATTAACGAAACAAATAGACGACATTAAAGACTGGCCTTGTGGTGAGGATATATGATACAATAATCTGGGTAGGAAAAAAAATAACTGCCCCAACGGTACTCGATGAGCTAAACCACTGAGCTTAGTAGCTGTTCAATCTTCATCACGTGAGCTAGAGGTCCGAAATACACACATGGAGGGAAAGAAACTATTACTATCGCTAGGATCCATCCCAGTAGTGTAGTGGTTAAGCATAGTAATTAGGCAGCCCTGAGTTAGAGTCCCGTTCGAGGCAGTTGTCTTTTTTTTTTTTTAAATCTCATATTAGTGTATCTTAATAATTGTATCCTCGCATGACGAGCCATTAATGAAGACTTCTTTGCTTCGATAACGCTCTGATATATCATATGCGGTACGCATATATGTTATGTAGTATATGATATGATTGAAGTCATAACTAAAACAATTAATATCTCCATTCCTATTTAATGTTTTTCGACCTAACTTGGCCAGATAGATAGGTATGCAAGGTATATTTAAACCAAAAATTATGCAGTTCTGTGCAAACGTAGAGTTGAAAACTTCTTGTTGTTCCTGTTGTTGTTGTTGTTCTGCCACCGTTTCAGAAAAAAACTACTGCACCTACCTAAAATATGAAACATGATTGGTGGAGCATAGCGTAGCCTATAACGAACACCGAATTCCAAATGTAGATTGGTTAGTTGGTTGCACTTTGTAGTCTGGATGGAGCCAACACCCAGAAGCAGACTGCTGTGAAATTTGCCACATTCCTTGACAGTTCCAAAAGTACTGCAGATCTCGAATTTGATGTAAATTGATCAATGATAATCCAGGATATTACGATTTTTTTCGAATTTATCGATCCAACAATCGCCATTGTAAATTTCCTGAATTTTAAAGAATTCCTACGAAACATACCTGTGCTGCTGGTAATCAAGTACTCTTTTAAAAACCATCAAAATAAATCGTCGTTGCTTTCTTGTAGATAACAAATTTTATCCGTAACTCAACGAAATAATGACATTTGATTATTGCATTTTAACCATTACAGGAAGGCAGGCCAATAGAAAAAACACCCAAGGATTCATTAACGTTTCACATTTGTTTCCTGTGAAAAAGAATGCTTGGAGGAGTTCATCCAACATGGCGACAGCACTGGTGTTTACTCTATCAAAGGGAATTCCAAATGTGAAACCTCAAATCATATCGGCATGAGGAAACTGCTTATACTATAAAACAAAAATTTTACAGCCGACGATGTGTTTATACCGCAACATGGAAAAATACGAAGATGACTTCGTACAATAAATTCAAGATTCCTGCGGTTGGTATGGAAACTGAACTATAAATCCGTGTTGCAAGAATGAATAGGCATAAGCTCGAACGCAATAGATCTAATTTCTCTGCTGTTGTTGCTTACGAAACTAAAACCGCAGCTAAAGTTTCCGAAAGCTTTAGAATTTATTTAAATGCTATCTTAACACGCAAGCTAACACCGCCAGACCTACAATATTGTGATAATTCCAACTTTTAAAAAGTTAGCACTCGTAGTTGTAGTATGTGCCAGAGGTGTGCGCTTTAACATTGTCGCAGGAGTTGACACAGAGAGCCACGGACCTAAAATCTTTTTATTACTGTGAAGTGCTATCGTTGCCGTTAAATGTTTTATTATTAGTATTTCAAATATTTCAAGTTAATCATCACTAAATATAAACAATGTAAAAATTATTAGCGGTGGCATGCCCTTTGCCAGCTTCGCCACGGCGGCTAACATAGGATTTTAATTTTAGACGGAGACGATGGCGTAAAGAGGCTGCAAATAACGAAACAGAAACTAAATGTGAGACCAAACGAAAGCCTCTTAACGTAGCTTAGGCTTAGCTAAAATAAAAATAAAGAGCTAAAATATGAAAATAGCCAGCAAAGAGCTTCACATCTAAAGGCAAAAAGCTCAAACGTAGCCGATTGAGTATTGCACCCAAATTTTTAAGGAACATTCACAAGTATCGGAAAAATTAAAAATAAACCCCTGTCCGCTCCGCCTACAATAAGTCGAAGCCTGTTTCTTAGTTACAGGGCATTAGCAACAGTAACTTCAAGTCACTTCTTCCTCTTCCAACTCCTCTGCTTCTACTTCCGTTTTACCTCTTTTATTATACAGAAGATGGTGGTCTAACGTCACCCTCCTGTGCTAAAATGTCCGTTACCCATGGCTTGCTGTCCTGTAATAATACGAATAAAGGCCAACGCCGCTGAAAGAGAGCTGCAGACAAACCAACTTCCAATAGAAAGACTTTCAGTGAATAGGCGAGTGAAGCGAACGAAATTCAGTGAGTTTGCAAGGAGTAAACTTGGTACGTCAAAGTATTACGAATTACAAAACAAAAACGAACGCATTTCATGTCTAAGGTAAGGTTTAATCCGAAGTCAAAACAGCAAAGGAACACAAATAAACTTTCCTGTAAGGTTTCAGATATTGCAATGTTTAGTCCAAGTGAAACCTTACTGCTGTAACCAACCATTATACACGTAAATACAATTATAATTAAAACTAGAGCCCAACTTTCAAAACTTTAAATAAAGGAAGAATGATCTAAGATTGCACACTTGATTACTTTCTGGGCTAAATTTTTCTGTTTTCTTAAGTCAAGTCGTCTACATTCCGTTCATCACCCATGCACTTTTCCACGCAATTTGAAGCACTTTTCCATGCATTGAATTTCATTATTAATTTCCTAGACTTTTCAAGGACTCGTACGAACCCTGAATTACACGTAGAGCTGTGCTAATCACACTCAGACGATTAGTTTTTAACCATTTTCTAGCGTTGTCATTCATGTAAGTAGAACGCACCTATCACCTGATCTATCGTGAGCAAACGTAACAATGGCAAAAACATTTGAGTACAGCAGTAAAGTTTCACGTGGACTAAACAGCACAGCAACACTGCAGTATCTGAAACCTTACTGGGAAGTTTATTTTGTTTATTGTTTTTTTTTTTTTGCTATTTTGACTTTGGATCAGTTAAACCTTACCTTAAGGATCATACCAGTCCGGTTTTTTTTCTAATTAAGAAAGTTCCGATATCAGAACACAACGTCAAAAATCCTGCACAGTCACTGATCATACTTTAATAACACTGATCTGTAAGCAAAGATGTCATATGAACTCGTTTTTTTTAAACTTGCGTTTGTTTGATAATTATCTGCTGATTATACACATTTTGTTTATCTCATGAGAATTGTAACAAGTGTTTGCATTTTATGAAAAGCACAAGTGTCATTAACGTCAATCTCATGCATTCCTTATCACTCGTTATCATTTATATTGTCTGTGTTTTTTTGTGTGTGAACCACAATGATAAAGATAGATCTAGCCTAACGTAACGTTTCTGTCGAGATTATCATATCGTTGCATAATCTGCATAATCATTGACAGCATACACATAGTTGCACTTCGTTGGCTGCAACACACCAGAACACAGGTAAATATTGATTGGTAGTACTAACTTTAATAAAAAAAAATATCAGTTAGGAACGGAGAGGGTTTGATAATATTCAAGCACTGTTCCGCTTATGGCGTGAAAGCGAATTCTTCTACGACAAAAATGCATTCACCGTATGTAGAATTTCAAAGAGCCCTCACTTTCATATTGTGATCAAAGTTCAGTCAGCAAACGCCCCGGAAGACCCCGGAATTGCGCTCTTGCTCACGTCGATTTTAGCACGTAAAAGATGCTACTATTGTCTTACAAGATTGTCCTTCTCTGTCCCAAGATAACCTTAGCGGTTGAAAAGGACGTTAATTCTACTATTTTCCTTTCCTTTTGCATTCAGATCTGTGGGTTTATAGAACCATATGCGGGCCAAGGGAAGTACTGAGGCCCCCTCCAAAACCATTGGAACGTAGCAAATTGCTGGAATAGACGAAAAGCCGAAGCAGTAGCTGAAATAAAAACGAGTAAAAGTTGGAAAAATAAGACAGCTGATCGTTCCAAATTCACGATCTGGACTCGATGTCATCTATATAGGAAGGTTACAATGCTGACTCGATTCTAGGCACTAGCCACATTTTTATTTTCAAAATGTTGGTAACGTTTTGAAATAATCAAGAAAATCACGTGATAGGGTCAAACTGCAGGAGTCTTTGAAAAGTTATCCACCCCTTGTTCTTAACCTACGCCTTGGTGATAGTAAACACATAGCAAGCAATTTTCTATTAATCTTATTTTAGTATTTGCCAATGTGTTTATTAAGAAATATGTTTTGCCTAGATAGTAGTTTTAAGCACGGTAAACGGTTGTTACACATTTTTGGTCTCGCTACAGAGAAGCAGTCAACACGGCTGCAACTACATTTTTGCAGGTACGGGGGAAAAAACCTCTAGAATGGGGCCTCCTTCAACAAAAGTTTCTAGAATCTTTTTCGAAATTACCCAACTTTACTTTGCTATTTCCGTCTTCTTCATTTTCGTTACACTGACTCTCCCGTTCGATGGGCCCCGGAATGCCTTTGGGGCTTAGGGAAGTTTCAGTCCCCCCCCCCCCCCCATATGGCCCTGCCAGTCAAAACTAGTTAGCCCAATTCAAAACAAACTACGTTGATTGTGTGCAATTTCCCAACATACTTGCCTTAAATGGCGTAATTTCAGACTGTTTCAAGTGCGTGTAGCGCCAAATTCAGCCTTAGGCAGTGAGGGCACGTTTACGCTGCGACTTACTTTGGGATTCTTGCACCTAAAAACTAGAATGCTAGAAGCTAGAAATTATCTGAAATTAATTAACCGGTTACCAATTATGTTTAGAATAAAATTTCCTTAAAAAAGGTTCTTTTCATATTTTTTTTGTAAAATTGATCCCTCTTGCGAATTCGTTATTTAAATTATTTTAGGCCGTTTACGCATGTTACATATAACAGTGCATAATGTATATTACAATTCCTGACTTTAAACAGTTGCAATACCCGGTCTAATTCGGCAAAATGGACGTGATTATGCTTAGATGAAAGAAGCAGATGTATATTTCCCAACAAGGGTAATTGAAACGATTTATATTTATTAAGAACTAAGCTACGGCAGTTTACCTGCGTTGTAGCGTTGTGCTTTTCGCTCTATTTTACCACAAGGTCCATCTTTAAACTGCTGCACTACCCGTTCTAATTTCGATAAGTGGACGTGAAGCAAGCAGTCTGCATTAAAGACTGGCCTTGTGAGGACACACAATACTGTAGTCTGAGAAAGAAAGAAAAGACAACTGCCCCGACTGGGACTCGAACCAAGGATTTCCCGTTTACTAGCCGGGCGCACTAACCACTGCGCTACCGGGGCTGGTTCTGGCTACAGGCTCCAGCCGAGGTAAGTAGCTGTTCAATCTTTCTCAGTGGTGACCTAAAGGTCACAAACATATATACAAGGAGGGAAAGCAACATTGCTTCTTGGCCTCCACATAGAAATAATGCAAGTAGTAAATGCAAGTAGCAGTGGTTATAGTGCCCGGCTAGTAAACGGGAAGTCCTGGGTTCGAGTCCCAGTCGGGGCAGTTGTGTTTTCTTTCTTTCTCAGACTAGTGTATTGTGTATCCTCACAAGACCAGTCTTTAATGCAGTCTGCTTGTTTCATTTACCCTTTATCTTGTGATGTTCTTCTTTACTTAAGTGGACATGATTAGGCTTAGACAAATTCCAACAAAGGTAATTAAACTTTTAATTTTTTAATTTTTTTTTTTAATTGTATCCCGAAGTCTCAAAGAAAAACTTGTATGGGTTACATCAAGTATAAAATAAATTACAATAACATCATATTTATAATTACGGAGAAAAATAAAACTGAATGTATAAAACAAAATAGGAATCAAATTTTAAAGTACAAGAACAAGATAATAAACACAATCAAAAAGATGAATCCTTCTCGATCAAACTTATAATGAAGTACTATGGCTTAACAAATGTATTACAATAAAGTTCTAATTTTTAAGAGCAGAATATAAAAACATAAAAAGCATAAAATAATACCTATTTATTAATAAACCATTCTCTGATTTTTCGCTTAACTTGGCCAAAACTAATCAAAGTAGTGCGTTCAGCTGGTAGCTGGTTAAAAATTGTCGGTATATAAAAATTTTGACATCTTGTTCCATAACTGTTTTTTACTAAAGGAATTTCGTATCTAATGGTTTCATCCATCAGATAATTTTTTTGAAATGTCCACTATTTTATGGTCTTTATTACAGTAATTGTTTAAAATAATTGTATAGTTTCTTAATTTTATTACATCAAGTATCTTGTAATCTTTGTATAGGTCTTTACTCGAGGTATCAGAATTTACTTTCTTAAATAGAACCTTAATAAGTTTATTTTGTGTTCTTTGTAATCTGTTTCTTAGGTACCCTGGGGCAAATCCATAAAATTCGACTCCATACCTGATATGACTAGTGATCAGGGTGTCAAAAACTATTTTCTTATTTTTTTCATACTTTAACCTGTAAAACAAGGGCAGAAATCTTCTTAATTTTTTATCCATGAATTTATATGCGTTTTAAATTTCCAAGATTGGTCAATATTTAAACCTAGGTGTATTGCTTCTTTTAACATTTTAACACTAACACAAGTTGTTGAACACCTATCAGAGTTTTGACAACGTTCGCTGTGAAGAAGTAATTGAGCACTCTCCATAATCCTACGCGGAGAACTAATTGCAATAACATTTGTTTTTGACTCGTTAATAAAAACGTCATTTTTCAGGAACCATAAGTTGATATTGTCAAAATCCTGCTGTAAGTTTTGTTTCATTATATTTTACATGTTATTGGTAGAAACTACCAATATATCATCAGCAAAAAGAGTAATATCACAATTTCTTTTACATAATTTACAACATCATTTATATATACTGAAAAGAGAAGCGGGCCAAAAACCGAACCCTGTGAGACACCATACTTATGAGCTCAGGATTGCCGTAACAACCGTCTACTTTAGTGAGAGCCTTTCGATCAAATAGGTAACTTGTTATAATTTTGCACACATTTCCCTCTCAGCCCATACGCTTCGCATTTTATTTTATGAGCAACCGTATCAAAAGCTTTCTGCAAACCCAGAAAAACAGCTTTTACATATTTACTATTATCCAAAGACTTATTTATTAATTCATTGTTATGCCTTAAGGCATCTGTAGTGCTTTTCTTTTCTCTAAAACCGAACTGTTTATTTATTAGAATATTATGTTTATTCAGAAAAATTAAAATTTTCTTATAGAAAAATTTTTCAATAATTTTGTTTATGTCAGATAGAAGAGAAACGGGTCTATAATTACTTATTTTTTTTTACTATTATGTTTATGGATGGGTTTTAGTACTTATAGCCTACTTTCAGTTTATCAGGCCATGTTTCCTTTTCAATGCTTGCATTAATCAATTTTGAAATAAATATAGAGGAATTTTCGATAGATCCAGTGATATGTTTCATACAAATTCCGTCCATTCCAGTGGAAGATTTGATTTTCACTTCTTTAATAATTTTTACTATTTCATCGGGATAGCTAGGCATTATCACTATAGTTTGGTTAATACCTTTGATTTTTTCCTCACGTAGATTTTTTATCTTTTAACATACTTCTTCTCGAACAGAATGTATTACTAGATTTTGCACTACTTTTGCAATTCGGATTAATGGTGTCACATAAGGTTTTCGTTGACTGATTTTGGGAAATGTTGCAAAATATTCTTGTCAATGCTTTTTGTTTGTTTTCTTCCCATAATGGTATTGATTTGTGACCATTTTGTTTTAATATTTGTTTCTGATGAATTTAAAATCTTTGCATAGTAATTTTGTTTACTTTCTCTAACTTTCTTTTCAACTAACAATTTAGTAGCTTGTACTCTTCACACAGCACTTTGCTTGGTACTGATTTGGATTTTGTCTTTTTCTACAAATTATTATTTTTATTTATTAATTGTAGCAGCTGTGCTGTGACCCACGGATTTTTTTCCTTTATGTAAAACAGTTCTCTTAGTTTTATTCTTGTCGTATATTTTAGTAATACTACTTTTTTTGTTTCGGTATACATTAGTTGAGGATCACTGTGATATTGGTTAATACAATCCCAATTAACTTCTTTCATTTCCTCTTCAACTGGGATTTCATCTTCTTTTTTATCCACGCCGATTCTTAAGGCAGTATAGTAATGGTCTGCTACCTTTTTTTTCAATGCAAGCACCTTTGACATTGGCTTGAGTTTTAATAAAAATGTGGTCAATGCACGATTTTGTAAGCTTATTAGCATAAAATTCAACCGTTGATGGAAAGTCAATCAGAGATATAGTATATCAGTTAGGAGTTTAAAAGCTACGATAGTTTTTCTACAATGTATAGAGCTGTGCATTTTGCGCTATTTCATCACAAGTCCCATCTTTAAACTACCATAGCTTAGCTTCTAATTAATATAAATCATTTTAATTACCCTTGTTGGAAAATATACATCTTCCTCTTTCGTCTAAGCCTAACCACGTTCATTTATCCGAATTAGAACGGGTAGTGCAGCAGTTTAAAGATGGAACTTGTGGTAAAATAGATCAAAAAGCACAGCGCTACAACGTACGTAAACTGCCGTAGCTTAGCTCCTAATTAATATAAATAGTTTTAATTACCCTTGCTGTAAAACGTACATCTTCATCTTTCATCTAAGCCTAATCACGTCCATTTTACCGAATTAGAACGGGTACTGCAGCTGTTTAAAGTCAGGAATTGTAACACACATTTTGCACTGTTGAGGGCGTTTACACATGTTATATACATGTATATATAACGTGTAAACGCCCTACAATAACTTAAATAACGAATTTCGGCAAGAAACATTAATTTTACCAAAACTATGAATGGAACCTTTTTTGAAGGACATTTTATTCTGAACACAATTTGGACCCAGTTAATTTTCAATCGGATGAACGGTTTAGACGCTAGAAGCAAAAAACCGTTTTTTGTCTCCATTATTGGACGCCATCTTGAATTCTCTAAGGGTGCCATGGTGGTATCATTCAGAATTGGGTTATACACACCACATATGTACACAATCAGCAATGAGCAATTGTGCAGACTATTCGTTTGGGTTTTCGTGTCGGCTAGCACACTATTCGTCTGGAGGAACTCTTTATCTTAATGTCACGAGTTATACGACTGCAAGCATTTGCTCAAAGGATGTCAGATTTTACTAATCCGGGAAGCGTTGTTACCATGGCAATGACGCTTTTGCCATCGCGATTAAATTTCAGCTGCGAGAATGCAGTGACTCGCTTTCGCATTCTTGCAGCTAGAAGATCAAAGCAAAGGTAAATGGCTAAAGTCTTGCAGTCTTAGGATCCGTGACAATAAACTAAGAATTTCTCCGGACGAAACTATTTTCCCAGTCATCACTGAAGTCATATTATTGACTGCTTTCATTGCGAGCCACCAGAGCTAAAACCGCCCCAATTTCAGATGATTTCTAGCTTCTAGCTGCGAGAATGCAAAGACGAGGCGTTGCATAAACGCGCCCTAGCCCATGTTAGCGAACAAACTTAACGCGCTGAGGTAGACTAATGAAGGTAATTGAGTATCAGGGACTAAGTGATGCAAACGATTCAAGTATCTATCAATCAGAGCTGAGCCGATTTGATTGTTTTGTTTAGTCTATCAGTTAGGCTCTGATCAAAGATGAGGCGGAGATAGGGAGGACAGGGTGGGGGGGGGGGCGTTACATTAATGCGTTGTATGACGTCGGCGCGTTTGTGGTGGCGTTGCGATGCTATAATTCCACAAATCAGGTTCAAAAGTGTGCCACCAAGAAAAGGAAGAAAAATACCTCCATCCCGATGCGTACCAGGAACGTATTGTAGGTTCCCTGGAAATCCCGAACAATGTGAGCAAGTACTGCAAAGTGGTTAGAGTCATCGGCTACTAGCCAAGTGGATCGAATCCCGTGATATATACCAATGTACAAATGGGACTTGAAAAAAAGTCATAGGGCGATTGCAGACGGACCACAAAACGCGCGACAATCGCAGATGAAATCTTTTGTGGCGCGTTCATGGCTTAAAAATCGCAGGTGGCAGGTCAGTTAAAACCCATGGGAATTTACTGGGACTGTTGGTAGAAAGCCCCTAAATCGTCTGCAAGCGCTCCATACTCGACACTTTCGGCGTCACGTTGCGATTTCAGCACCACACAACCTGTTGATTGATCGGTTGGCTCGTTAAGCTTAGTACCTCAGCTGGCATTGTTTGCGGCGTCTGCTATCGAATGAATCGGAATCGTCGGGAAGCGTGGTGAAAAAGCCAATTCCGCGCTTGTTATCTGAAAGCTGCCGCCGATTCAGATGCGCTGGTGTCGTTTCTGCAGTTATTGCTACGCGTTTTGTGATCTGTTTGTAACCGCCCTTAAAGTTGTACCGTGACCGATTCAAAAATTATGTCCTGATTTTAAAAACTCCATTGAGATAGCGCACATTGTGCATAGGGTTGGATGACAAGAGTCGGAAAAACGTACCTCATTCCTCAAAACGGGAAGCGGACACGAAACTGCGAATAAAGGTGGGTAAATAGTCTCAGGGTGGACCACAAAACGCACCACAATCGCAGACGCAATCTTTGGCGTTTGTGGCACAAAAATGGCGATCGGTGGCAGGTCAGGTGAGAACCCTGGGAATGTAGTGGGGCTTTCGCACACAATGGCCGCTTCTGCATCTGTTGGTAGAACGCCCCTAAATCGCCTGCAAG
Organism: Lithobius niger; assembly: GCA_023313725.1. Taxonomy (NCBI): domain Eukaryota; kingdom Metazoa; phylum Arthropoda; class Chilopoda; order Lithobiomorpha; family Lithobiidae; genus Lithobius; species Lithobius niger. The sequence goes on from JAHWFP010231436.1 coordinate 43,891, forward strand.
CGTCTCATACGCGGTACTTCAGTGCCACACAACCTGTTAAGTGATCGGTTGGTTCCTTAAGCTAAGTACATCAGCTGGCTTTGTTAGCGGTGTCTGCTCTCGAATGGGGTCGGAATCGTGGGGAATCGTGGTGAAAAGGCCAAATTGCGTGTTTGTTGTCTGAAAGGTGTCGTCGAGTCAGATGCGCTAGTGATGTGGTTTTTACAGCGATTGCCATGCGTTTTTTGGTTCGTCTGTACCCGCCTTTACACTGAAAAAATGGTGTTCCATTAGGGCGGGTGCTCCATTAGCTTAACGAGCCAACCGATCACTCAACAGGTTGTGTGGTACCGTGACGCCGAAAGTCCCAAGTATGGGGTGCTTGCAGACGATTGGGAGCGTTCTACCAACAGATGCAGAAGCACGCCACTGTGTGCAAAAGCCCCAGTACATTCCTATGATTTTTACCTGACCTGCCACCGATTGCGATTTTTATGCCACAAACGCGCCACAAACGGCAAAGATTGAATCTGCAATTGTGGCGCGTTTTGTGGTTTGTCTGCAACCGCCCTTAGATGGCCAGCGTAAATCCGGAACGACTAAAACGTTAGTTCCAAATTTGGACCAAATGGGAACACAAGACATTCAATGTGGGTCCAACTGGAAGTCCACAAGATGTCCAGTTTTCATCTACTTCAGACCAGTTTGCGTGTGATGTGGACTGTTCTTGGGCATCATATTTAAGTAATTGCAATACCATTCGTAGTTCCTAAAATAAAAACACATGCTGCTATACTTGATGCGGTAACATAACTCTTTCTTAAAACTAGGAACAAAGAAGCCAGATGTACTTCAAAGAATGCAACTGATTTTTGTTTTTAATTTTGTTGTTTTCTTCATGCACTATTAAATTTTTTTTTGAAATTAGTAGGCTAGCAGGTTTTAAATAATTAATTGAAATTGTTTACTTAAAATGAAACGAATATTTGTCGTGGGTTTGTGTTCTTTTTTGAAGCTTGATTTACCAACCAAGCTTCTGAAGGCTAGCAAGCGAGGTTGGTGCCGTATTCCTCTCCATCATCGACTCTCCCAGACGGCATTGTGCAAACGGTGGAATGTGTAGCGAGAGTTAGAAATGGATACTCATGCGGACGAGTAGTCATTTATGATTATGGTGATGATGGTGATGGCGGGTCTCCATTTTGTAGCAGGGGCACCCAAGACCGCAAACCCAAAGCACCGACCTCAACGCCCAGTCCACTCCCGCAACGTCTTCAAGCTCCAACACTCCACTAGCACATGTACTAACTTTTCCTCAGCCTTTCCACAGATACTGCACGCACATCATCGTGTTCCCCTCCCCATCCAGACCAATTCCCTTGTATCAAGCCTCCCCGTAGCCCTAAACAACAGGACACTCCCCCAATCCCTTCAATAGCAGCTCTCCCGCAGAATCTTCCTGTTTTCCTCCCGATACCTAGTCGCAGAAGCCTTACTCTCCAGCTCCTGTCTCCACCTCTCCCCTTCGAGCTCTTCAAACCCCGCCCTCCTTCACCTTATAGGCTCCTGATTATATACAATTGCACCACTAGATGGCGTGAAAACCATTTGTCGTTTAAAACGATATCGTTTGTGTAAACAGGTGATATTTAGCAAAACCTTTGACAAAAGTTTTAGTTTAACTCCATCTGGCACAGGTATCATTGATATTGACTTATTACAAGGCCAGCTGGGATTGAAACTGCACGAGGGACCAGAGCATCAGTCTAAAAGGCCTTGGATTATTACCTCGTTCCTAGAAAACTCAGAAAAATAAAATTCACTATTTGAAAAATTCTGGTTGAATCTTAAATGTTCGGCTTCCTTTTTGGATCTTGTAGAACTGTAAAAAAATTGCAAGCCGATTGATTCATTTTATTCTAGATAAATGTAATATTTATTTATTTATTTAAAGGCAAGATGCAGTCGTTGTATGCAGTCGTTTTCTTCGCAGTCGGGATTGTTGTTGTGCAAGGCCATCCCGATGAAGTGATCGACCTTCCGGGATTGCCATCCAAACCAGGATTTCGTCATTATTCTGGATACCTCAACGCTACAAATGGACGCCACCTTCATTATTGGTAAATCATTAGAAATTTCTTCATATGTAAACAAGCAGTACCTAAGGCAGACGTTAACTCTTTATCGCCCAATAACCAATATATTGGACGGCTACGGAACGGCAAGAAACTAACTTTGTGAAACAAGAACGCGAGCTTTGTGAGGGTCCCCGAGCAAAGCGAGCAGCAACAGCCCAGTGGTTAGCTTCTTCATCTCCAAACCAAGTGAACGCCGGTTCGACCCAACTAAAAAAAAAAATTATCCGGTTCGGCATGGGCATTAAAGGGTTAAAGTGCAAAAGAGAAAGTGATTTACACCGTTGCATACAGTAAAAAGAAACAATTTGAGATTTGCCAATTCGTGTGTTAACCCACACCTTCCTTATATGTAGAAAGGCTTAACGCTCGGTTCCACGTAGCATGAGTGCCGCATCGTCCAAGACTGTCATAAACTGCCGCGAGGCACGCTGAAAGCACGAATAACGAAGTTATGAAGTACGCCACATCATAGTATTGAGTAGTGTTAGTGGGACGCACAAGAACGATTTAATCTTCTGATAAAAGATTATCCGGAGCTGCACCACTAAATGTACGGTCTCAACGGCGACCATCCTTAAAGTTTTCGGACGATTTATTGCTATGTCAAACGATCATTTAACTTTAATACATCGTTAACGAGCAGATAAAATGACGTAGCGCAATACACAATACAATACACACGGACCTTGGTTCTTCTTCTGGTTGAAATTCATGAAACTAAACCTCCGGAGTCTTTGACGTCTTTGTGCGTCGTGCTATTAGACGACTCAGGAAAGTGCAAAGACAATATTTGGGTTCATCTTATGTTGAGTGAATTTCAAGTGTTTGTTAAGAGTATAATCACTCCTTTCTTGATATTACTACACAGTCCTACACTTTACTTCTATAATGAATCGGTCAGTGTCAAAATCAGACATACTTCAGGTCAAAATTCAAAAACCTATTAAACACAAACAAACCAACTGAAGAAAGGAATGAGCCAACCAATCGCTCAGACAGGCGGAGTGGCACTGAATCACCGTGTGATGCGGAAAGTGACATGCGTTGGGCACTTGCAGAAGATTTGAAAGAGATCTACTGACAAACGTAGATACGTGCCACTGGGTGTGAAAGCACCAGTTCGATCCCATAATTTTTACCTGATCTGCCATCGATTGACAATTTTACTCCACAAACGCCCATGATGGCGTCTGCGGTTATCACGCATATTGTGGCTCGTCTGCAACCGCCCTTGTATACACACGGTGGGATTCTGGAAGAATAACCACCGACGTGTGGGAGAACTAGCCCTGCGTGGTTGGTTAAGATATAAACTGTACATAAATTTGCGTTTTAATTCGCTCCTTTAATCGGCATTACTAAATCGCGTGGCGACTGAAATCCATTAATAAGGTACTACTTCACAAGGTTACACTATATGTAATCGCATCCTCGCCCGTCCGCGCTTGCCAACTGGGCTTCTTGTCGGAAGGGAACTCACGCTACGAAAAACGAAACTTGAAACTAGCAATGCAGTGAAGCAACTCACTAGTGCCAGCATTGAGTGCTTACAGTTATAGTATTTACAACTATAATTACGTTAAATCAAGTAGATAAAAAGCTGGCTAAAAATATTAACACGCGTACTTTAGTAAAAAAAAAAAAGCAACGTTTAAAAAATATAATTTAAAAGTGGTTCCAACTGTTTTGTGTACTTAAGCGTTTTTCCGGAGACCATAAGCAAATCTGAAAACATGCAATTTTGACGAAACATATACAAATCGGCATATGACCGAAATTCTTGTGAATAAACCAGCTATAGTTAAAAAGAGCTATTACAAAATTAAAAAGGAACGATTGGTGAGAACGTTATATAAACCAAATTTTTACATTTCATAACCTCAAGTAATACACCATAAAAATAATAACATACGTTACAATTCTTATTTAATTAAAAAACGAAGAAGATTAATAGTGTAGGCCTAAATCATCGGATACGACCAAAATGAAGTTCACCTTCTAAGTGATCCACATTGAATTCGCGCTAAAGTTAACGAGTGGGATTCAAGCGACTTAAAGCCAACAATACCTTTAACAAGAGACTACGTAAATAATAGATAAACAATTAACAATCTCCAATTACGAAAAATCAAACTTCAACTAACAGCAATTCCCAAATCTTGTTCGTTATCGGGATGAACCGAAATTTACGAGGAAGGGGGGGGGGGGTGTTCACCGTTAACATTAACACAAAGGCGAAAATTAAAATAATACAGACAGACAACTACCTTCCAAAGGGGAACGGGGGGTTGTTGCTGAATATAGAAACTGGTGAACTGCATTACTCCCCACGGTAATGAAAGGGACAATCTAGCTAGGATTTCACGATGAATAATACCTTGTGCAAACAAAGAATGATACAGTTTTGAGGATTAACAATTCAGATTCACAATAATCATGCAGCCGCATTATCCATTAATAAAAAATTCAGGACAAAAATGAAAAGAGAAGTAGACGAAGGGAGGTTGAAGGGTACGAGCAATGAAAAAAATAATCTCACGCTCCGCGCCTGTATGCCAACATGTAATGATGGCGGCCATAGGACAGAAATGTGCACTGTACAGAAATGTCGGCATAGAACGTAGCAAATAAAACAAAAAATAAGTCTATCAAAAATGTATAACCCTAAACCCCTATAAAGTCTTCGTGCTATTGACACTGGTATTGTATCAAAGCAGCGCTAGAATTATGGCAAAATAAATTACGAAGCAACCATTGCTATGCGCAAATTCAAAAGTGATTATCATTAATTAGCATTTCTTTTAATGTTTTTTTAATAAGTTTTTAATTATTTATTTTAGAAGGTCAATTTTTTTAAATCCTTGTTTAAAAAAAAATCAACTACTAACACCACGCTGTCAATATCATAAGCAATGGAGGAATATTATTTGGAAAATCCAACAGTTAACTAATTTTCACACTTACTTAGAGGATTTTTCCGTGAAAGTGGCAAATCTGCTGATTCTTTAAAAAATGTGTTTTGGAGGTCAGAAGATTTTAGTTATTAAGTACTTTAAATTTCGAATTATTTCAAGACTCTTGTTGCTCGTTTATGTCAGACCGTATGTAGCTTGATAAGATAGGCTTGATAAGAGGGGTGGAGCGTTGTTCTCATGAATGGTTTTACTGGCGAGTCGGGATGAAGGATACAGAAATAGGAGATGGAAATTCCGATGCGATACCGCTTATTTCAAACTCTGAAAAGAGACTCCCTAAACTGTCCTATAAAGTTTAGTTTCTAAAGGTGTCAGCTATCATTGGCTATCAAAGGCTATCATTGTGGATACCAATTTTATTTGTATGTACTATTTCCTTGTAAGCTGCAATGTTTGTTGCCGTCTCTTGGACCTTCCACAAGTTTCTTTTACAGTATTCCTTTCCTTGCTTCACATACACGTTGTTAATTTTAAAATATAAATCATTTGCAAACGGAAGCAGTGACATATGACACAGATCTGAATTATGTTCTTTTGTAGGTTTGTGGAAAGTTCCCGTGATCCAGCCAATGATCCGCTGGTGTTATGGATGAATGGCGGCCCAGGCTGCAGCTCCTTGATGGGATTGTTAACCGAGAATGGTCCATTCTTTGTGAACCCTGATGGCAAAAGCCTTTACATCAACAAATACAGCTGGAATACTGTAAGTTCTTTTCACAGCCGCTTGCACAAGACTTACTTATAGATGTTAATCTTAAAAGTATTAGCAATTACACCTTGGACAAATTACTCTTACAAATACCAGTTTGCCTACAGCGCCAGTTAGTTTAAGAGCAAGTCGAAGAAACCGTTACAAGACTGCTGGTACCACCACCTTCTTGGTGGGGCTAAAAATCATTCTGCACATGCAGCGATTCATTTACATGGGGCTATTGAATTTGACCTTCTTTGCCCCAAGTTGCCCCCCACATTTTTCAGTTTTCAATAGCAGCCTGACGATCGTTACATCCCTTTAACATGCTCCGGGCGATTTCTCCCTACTAGAGTAAATTTGTTCAGGGTACAACAAAGTATGATAAAAACATGTTTGACACATGTAGAATTGTATCGAAAGTCCAACTCAATTTCAGCCACCCTGTAAATTTTGTAAAAAAAAAAAAATACTGTCGTTGTCATGTCAACCAGATTGTTACGTAAGTGTTCAAGGAGTCAACATAGGTTTAAATAAAACACACATAGGCACTCTTCTGTTGACCCTTCAAATGTTATGCACTGCGTAAGGCCATGTTATAGTCTAAGCCAATTCAAGCAGAAGGCTCTTCCATCTGAAGACAAAATTGTGGCGATATTTGGGGAAAGGAAAATGCTTTTATCATGACTTAAACGTTAATTCAACCAGGAGCTAATAAATTTATATACTCGGAGTGTCCATGTTGTAACTATTGCTTCATATGCCATCTCTCGTCACAAGGTCAACTGGGAGAGAAGTTGTCGGTTTCGTTTCTCAGATACAGGCCAGTTGATTCAACATCGAAGAATCTTATTTTACTAGAGTAGCACTAAAAGCCATCAGTTTTCCGCGTGCGCGTGAACTGGCATTGAGTCGGGAGGTGAAGCACGCAATTTCTACCTCAGTCGGTCTTGGCTCGCAGTAGCCATCTGCTTCGCCGCTTCACGCTCGTGGAACGCTGTTGCAAGTGGAGGTGCCGCATGCCTGGAGTTACCCTTACCGGAATAGTATTTTTCAGAATCTATCTATTAGGGTAAAACCTACATGGCACATTTTAAGGTGTGTTATTCGAGAAAATAGTTACAATTAGTCCTTCCATATTTGCCCGCATGAACGAGGTCGCGACCATGAACGAGAGATGGAACGTGCGGTAATATTATCACGGTCAGTTGGTCACTCCCTTTCATGTCGCTCCTGATTCAACTGAAGATGCATACAGTGTAAAGTAACTTGAATGTACGCATGAATAATTTAAACAAAGACAGATGCAAAAACGCTTTGCATGTATGGTCCGGCGAAATTGAGCTTACATCAAAATCTTGTGAGGTGCTTTTACAGTAACAAATAAAGAATAAATCACAAGGTAAATGGTAAACGAAGCAAACAGTCTCAGTTTAGTGTATCTCGTATCCTCACAAGGCCAGTCTTTAATGCAGACTGTTTGATTCGTGCTTTAAGGGTTTTTAAAATTAGTTTTGTTGTCTTTTACTTTGTTTTCGTTTTATTTCGATTTGGTTTCGTTACGTTTCAAATTACTAAAGGCGGGAAAGCCAAAGGCTCACAAGAAATAACTAAATACAGGCCGTGTCAGTATGGCTCAGCGGTGGGACCTCGGCCTTTGGTTCAGAGGTCTGCGCTGAGGCAGTCTGACATATAAGTCCAAAAGGCAACGTAAATAGGTTTGCATCTGGATTTAGTTATTTCATATTACTTTCTTTTCTTTGCATTTTGAACGACATGTAGAAAAAAGCAATGTGATGAGAACCATCAGTGTATTTTCTATGTATAATATGTTCGAGCACTTCAGTGCATTGCCATAGGGGGTCCCGTGGGCAGTTTAATGAAGCAAACAAATAAGTTGCATAATCTTGTTCTACACCATGCCAGCTTCCCTTTGCACCATGGTGTCATCCTCGTATGCAACCGGAAGTGACGATATGACGTCATCAAAATGGCCGCCGACATTGATTAAATAATCACTTATATTTCTGCAACCCCTTGACCGATTTACTTTTTCTATAGCTCGTTTTAAAGCTATTAAGATGCACTATCGTTAAAGTCCTACGAGTCAATACCAAAAATGCAAAGGATTTCACGGTATAGGCTCGCAAACATAAAATTGCATGATTTTTTACTCAAATTTGTATGCTTAGTTGAAAATAACGGCCAAACAACGAGACGGGCGCATTGCTTTCATGGGAATTAGATTATAGTAAATTCTATTAGCTTTAAAATAAGCTATGGAAATTGAAAATCGGTTGAATGGTTCCCGAAATATCAACGCTGAGGCGAACGCATTTCACTAGGATGCTGCCATTCTGATGCTGATGCAGCTAGTGGCAGTAAGGATAACTTCCACAGTTTGTCGTTAGGCGGTGCTTTTAATACGATGTTTGAACATTGTTCACCGGCATATACGTCGTACATCATTTTCTGAGGCAAGATTGAGATAAACTTTGATAACAATCATGTTGTAATCATAATCTTATCCAGTATAGAGTAAATTTGCGTTCAGAACTAAGATTAGTGTTGGTATTCACAATAATAGAAAATTGGCTTTCAAACAACGGTGTGACTAGGCTTATTGTTTTCCAATTTCATAGTCGGAATCTAGTATGGAGTTTGCCAAATCAGAACGTTCACCATATGCAATACGTATAAGACTTACAACAAATTA
>JAHWFP010231437.1:0-44183 GCA_023313725.1 Lithobius niger
CTATTAGTTGATATCAAATGAAACAATGAATCCACCATAGTCGCATTTACACTGTAATGGTCGCCATCTTGAAATCAGGGCCATTTTGAAATAATTATGGTTATTATCGTTCGATTTCCTTCAAATTTAGTACAGAGACGAAATAGTTGATACCAAGTGAAACAGTGAATATGCCATCGTCAGTAGTAATATCTAATGGCCATCGTCTTGAAATTGGGGATCCATTTTGAAATTATGCGTATTGTCCCATTTCGTTCAAATTTAGGACGAAGACGATACAGTTGATACCGTGTCAAACAGTGAACGTGCCATCGTAACTATTAATCTGTAATCCACACAATCTTGTAATGAGTGAGCCATTTTTAAAATTATGCTTATAATAGCCTGATTTCCTTCAATAAAAAAATAAAACATGTGAAAGAAAAATAAAAAAGGAAGTTGTACTTAAACTCTAAAGTGGGTGTATAGTGCATTCTTCTCGGTGCAGGCAGTACCCTACCGTCAGCTGCACTGTTTTATAGTTTATGTACAATTCTAAAAGTAACAGGTATTAATAAACAAAAAACGGAACGTTAAATGTTAAGAGTAAGGGTCTAAAAGTCAAAAACTACAAGGAACACGGACAAGCTTTGACAGTAAGGGTATAGGTGTAAAATTTTGTCAGTAAGAGGCTGGTAAGCATTAGACCCTTACTACCCGGTGGCCAGCTTTCGTCCTTGCGAATAGGAAAGCAGTAAATACATTTTGAAGAAAAACTGTAAATCCTCCTATAAAGACTCGTGTGATGATCCAGTGGTAGTATGGTGTACGTTTCCTGCTTTGCTTTATGTTGAAAAGTTTATTTTCCGGTTTGGTAACATGACAGAACATGCACAGTAATGAGGTTTATTGATTTTCAGTTACCTTAAAATCTGTGAAATTAGTATAAAGGTAGCTTTAAAGAAAGTTCTTGGATTTACAAAATTGGCTTTATAAATCATTAAGCAAGTCCAGTGTTAGTGGGGATGCGTTTCCTGCTTTGCTTTAGGTTGAAATTTTTTTTTCGATTTAGTAACATGAGAGCATATTCGCAGCAAAGAGTATTATTGGTTATCCTACACCACAATGTACGAAAGATAATCAAAAACCCAAAGCATCAAAAGACAAAATGCGTAACTTCACAAGAAAATTATGTTCTTCAAGTTCCTTAACGATATTCTAAGAACAAAGAAAACCTGCTACAACCGTTCATACACACGTTCAGTCCGAAGAGACTAGAACTAATCTAACCACCGGGTAGTAAGGGTCTAATGCTTACCAGCCACTTACTGACAAAATTTTACACCTAGACCCTGACTGTCAAAGCTTGTCCTTGTTCCTTGTAGGTTTTGACTTTTAGACCTTTGAGACTTTTAGACTTTTAGACTTTTTGACTTTTAGACTCTTAACATTTAACGTTCCGTTTTTTGTTTATTAATCTACGAAATAAATACGCTATTCTATCGCTTCTAGCTGCTTACTTCGGGCCTCGAAATTAATACCGTAGATTAATTTGGTTTAAAACTATACGCGTTTAGCTGAAACTCGGGTTCTTTCATTTTATCCATCAATAATCAACTGTTTTTACGAAAATTTAAAATTCGTAGCACGTGAACCAAGAATTTTTAGGCATCATAGCAAAGACTAGCGTGCATAAATTGTAGCAATGCTGCTTTAGCTGACGATGATATTTTTCTCAAGTTCCTAAGGATCTAGACACACGCTAGTGCAAAGCAAAACAAAGCAATGGCGGTAGATGTGGATGATGGCTCAGGGACTTGTACAGATCCAAGGTACTATCATCACCCGCAATTAATACGGGTATCGTTGATGAGGAGGTGTTTGCTGTAGTGATGAGGGAGGCAGAAAAGCGTGGATTGTCGAAAGAGGAAGTATGCAAGTATGGAGTTCGGCCATCTACTGATGCTGTGGTTAATGGCGAAGATCAAGATGGCGCTTCGGGGTGGTGACGAATTTGGATCGTCACTGGCAAATGCAGAAGACTTGGAAACTGATCGAGGTGAGGCATTACGAGTTATACAGAAACTATTTTCGACGGCAGTGCAGAGTCCTGGTCGATTGGATGCTGAAACTGGTGGAGCTGGACATGGGGATGCTGAAAGAAACTCAACCCAGAGGATTATAGCCCTTAGGAAGCTTTATGGAGGAGGGCTTCTTAGTGCGGATTTCACTCGTTCGTTGGTTCTGCTTTGTGAGGGGAGGGGCAAGCCTTACTTCCTTATGCAAATATATCTGCATGCTGAGGCTATTGTGGGAAATTAGTGCAGTTGGTGCACTGAAGCATGGATTTGCATTTGAGGTTGGCACTGGCGTCTCTGGCAGCCAAGAAAAAACTGTTTGCTGCAAAATTAACTATTAATGGATGTCCAGTGGAAATCCACGACCTTCACAACCAGCCAGCGGCGGCCAGAATTCATTGGTTGCCCCACAGCACTACTCCTGCGGACCTTGTGGCGGCGATGTCGAGTTTTGGTACCCTTCGAGCGGCTCACTGTAAGAGGGGAAAAGGTGTGCGACACAGGGGTGCGGCTTGTCACATTTCGTTTAAACCCATTCAAGACTATTGAACATGTCCCGGACGTCTGTGCTGTCAAGGGAATGCCAGCTCTAATAGTTGTTGCGGAACGCGCACTAAGATGTCCGAGGTGCTCATTGCGTGGACATTTTCGAGCCGTATATGAGAGCGTCCTTTGTGCAACCTGCGCCCGATATTTTGATCCACGCGATCCTTGCGAGCACCTCCAGGCTGCACAATTGGAAGTTGTGCAGGATGTTGCGCCCTGTCCTGATGTGCGCCGCTTGGTTAGGGATCAGCAGCTGGTCAACGAGAGTGTTGTACGTTCAGTAGAGAGTGCATTGGCCCCGCCTGCTGTGGAAGTTAGTATAGTGCCCAAACCGGGGCCGAGTGCCTTGCATGCTGATGCCCCACTGTGCGTCAATCAGATTCTCAATAAGCCCGAAATCCTGGCTGTTGTGTCCAGTTGTGGATTATTGCGGCAAAATGGAAAAAAGCAAGAGAGAGGAAGAAAAGATCAGTGCCCCACCAGCAAAAAAGGAGTAGTAAGTTTGGTAAAGAACAAGAAGGTGTAACTTGTGAACAAAGTCTGGTAAGTAGTGATGATGGTTTAGTGTGTATACCCACGGTTGGCGCTAATGTAACTGTACAAACCGTGAGTAGTGGTGAGGTATCAGTACGAAAAGAAAGTTCGAGTCGGGAGAATGAAGTAGTAGCAGTAGAAGTGGATCAGCAGTACAATCAAGAAAACGAGCACGACTATTGCACTGATGTGCATAGAGAGAGTGCGGGTGTACATTGTGTAAGAAAAGAAAGTTGTGTTGACATTGCAAGCAGTGTTGGTAGTGTTGGTAGTCCTATATCTGGCACTGTTCCAAGCAGTGCAGGAATGGGGGATGGTTACGGAGTTGGGTAGAGGCGGAGTTGGGTTAGGTTGGATCGGTGTTGTGCACTTGTAGTTGCTTTCCTGTCGTGGGCGTATGCAATGGCCTCCTGGAATGTCAGGGGTGTCAAAACCAAATTTCTAGATGTTAAAGCGTTACTTTGGCATGTAGAAGTGCTAGGTGTTCCAGAAACGCATCTTAGAAATTTTGAGGGGACTGTGGCTTTTAGGTCGGACTTTGTCAATGATGGGGGGAATGTAGGTTTCTTCATAAAATAATCGGTACCTTATGTTTCTTGCCCAATTTCTGTTAGTTTCGTGGGAATAGATGCCTGTGCAGTAAAAATTTGTATGCTAGGGTGTTGGATCACTGTTGTAGTGGTCCATGTGGCAGACTCGTGGACTATGCGAGAATGGGATGTGAGGTTTGCCCAGTTCAGTAGTCCTGTAATTGTGTGTGGTGATTTCACTGTGCACCACCATGACTGGGGGTCGGTCTGCATAGACACCAGGGGTCGTAATTTGGCAGCCACTATTGACCGTATGGGTCTGATTATATTTCAGGGTGGAACACCAAAATTCTCTGGATGGCAACTGGGCGTTGTCGTGATTTTTTCGAATGCTCTCCTGGTCTGTGAGGGTATTATTCCTTTTCTGTGTCGGATGACTAGAGAGGCAGTGCCCACTTTCCTGTGATCCTGCGTCCTCTGGGTCGTGCTGTGCTATCGGGCCAACGTAGTAGAGGATACCCGTGGGCCGCCAATGGTGTCTTGAGTGACTGGGTGGATAGTATTGTTGTCAGAGGGGCCTTGCCGCGTAGGTAAATGTCGCTTTTGTCTAGGATTCAGCCGGCCTGGTGGACTAGGCTCTGCTCCTGCGCCGTCCGTGACAGACGGCGGGCTTGTCGCCAGTGGAAACGGCATCCATGTGACTACACTTGGCTTATGTATCAGGGGATAGCGAGGCAGTCTAATACTTGATTCGGAGGGAGCGCGACCTGTACCCGGACAGGATGTGTGAAAGTGTTGGCTCTGCTGGGTCTCTTACCAGAGCCTGGCAGGTTCCCAATCAGAGCTACTCCAGTACCACACAGCGGTGGGTGTATGATCCCAGTGACAGATTTCATAGTGTTTTGAGGGGTGAGACCATGGCTGACGCTTTCTGCACGAGGTTTGCAAGCAATTATGCTTTGCCAGTAGGTTCCGCTCGTCCTCCACCATTATGCGGTAATGTTGACAGCACGGTGGAGGAATTGCCTTGGGATGTGAAGGAATTCTCAGCTGCACTAACCAGAGGCAAAGACGGCAGTGCTCCGGGCATGGATAGAGTCTCTTATAGGGATTTACGAGGCTTCACTGAGGAGGTGACTGGTGAGGGGGTTGCCCTCCTTCAGATCATCTTTGATGGGAACCAGGTCCCTGCATCCTGGTTATACACTATCATTGTCCCGGTACACAAGCATTCGATCTGATGTTACTAATTATCGTCCTATCCCACTTCTCGCCAACATTCGGAAAGTATATGAGTGTATGCTCGGTGACTGGAGTGGCATCTTGAATATTATGCATGCCTGGCTCCAACCCAGTTTGGGTACAGGTCTGGAAGAAATGCACAAGATGCCATCATGTTTTTGCTGTCGGGTATTTATGAGGCATGGGCTCGTGGCCACACTGTTGTTGCAGTGTTCCTAAATATCAATGCCACATATGATACAGTTGGTGTGGATTGGGTTCAACAAGCACTGGTGAGCATGGGAGTTGGCAGTAAGCTTACAGATGCAGTTTGTGCCCTTCTGGGAGTACGCAAGTTTGTCACGAGGGTAGACGGCTTTTGGTCTGCGGAAGTGAGCACGGATCGGAGGCTCCCGCAGGGGAGCTGCCTTAGCCCTCTGCTGTTTGCTATTGCGATTAATGACGTTCTCCTGGAAACGGGGGAGTCAGATAATGTGTGTTATGCTGATGACGTCGCACTCTGGTTTTCTGGTGAAGATCCTGAGGTCTGCTGCTTGTGTGCTCAGACAGCGGTCGCTTGTGTCTCTTCTCTCCTTGGTGAGAGAGGTCTCTTGTTGGCTTCCTCCAAAACAGAGCTGGTAGTGTTCAGCAGATCGCGAACCCGGCATCGAGTGCCATTGTGTATCACTGTCGGCACCACTACTGTTGTTCAATCAGCATGTGTTAAGTACCTTGGTGTGCTTCTTGATGAAAGGCTGGAGTGGAATCGGCATACTTGCGGCACTCAACAACAGGGTCCGGTCGAGGGTATTGGTCCTTAAGAGGCTATTTAAAATAAAAGGTCGCTTTTTGATGGCAATGATATTTTCGTGGCAATAAAAATACGTTTTTCAATAACAAAGTTGAAACCTTTAGCAGGGCGGCTTTGGCCAGGGACGTAGAGGTTTGATTTAGGGGGACCAGCAACTACAAGCTATCGCGTTCCTTCCAGCCCTTTCTAGGTCAGTGCCGTGTTGTATCCCAACATGCCAAGTGGCAAAGAACGTCAGTGCATGCGCAAGGACGGTTGCTCGTGCCCACCATATTGAAATCCTCGCTTTGTTTTACGCAGGCAAGTAACGCACAACTTTCAATCGATTTATTAACTCACAACAGTTTGCCACATGATTCGAATACTATAATATATTACAAAAAGCTGTAATAAAACACAGGGTGCCTGTACTGAACCTCGTAATTGTCTGGTATATTGTCTGAAAGCCCGCATCAGCTCAGCGCTGTGATGCGGGCTTCCAGAGCGCTGAGCTGCATCTTTTCAAAGTGGGAAGCCACAATTACTGCATGCGTGCGCGTTCAAATGAAAAAAAAATACTTGCAACAATGTTGCGGTGAACGTTATTGGCGGGGTAAAAATTTGGACGTCGTTGCACAAACACGTATTTATTCAAGAAAATCAACGTTTGTTAGCCATTGTGCACAAAAAAAATGCACTGAAATAAATTAAAACCCGTGGCCAAATCATCGTCCTATTTGTTTAGCGTTAATAAATTAACACTACGGGGGGGGGGGGGATCTGGACAAAGAAAAGAAAAAGAACTCAGTCCAGCGACTTGAGACTATGGCCTTTTGTCTCGGAAGGCGTAATAGTACACAGAGCACGGTCTAGTGAAATCGTTGTGATTACTCTGGAATCAGTGGCTGTCCCTCAAAAGAAGTAGTGATTGTGGTTGGCTATGGCCTGTTTCTCTGGCAAGTGAAAGTGACCTTTCCCATTTCACTGTTTTACCTAAAGTTTGCCATTTTGATAAAAAGCAAATGATAATTTTCCGAAAAGACAAAGCATAAAAAAACGTACATACAAGCAATGGTATGGTAAAACCCATAGTTTTGTGACAAGTACTGTAAAGTGTACTGAAATGGAAAAATTAATCGCAATAAATGATAAATAATATTTTTGCATTATTCAACGGTGAACAAATATAAGTAATTCAATTGAATTAACAGCTTCGTTATAGGCCATGTTCGTGTCTTCTTTTGGGTTTGAGTGTTTACTCACGAGTATATGTTTTCCCCTGTGGGTTGTTTTTGTTGAAATGGAATATTTATTATTGTCCATGCAACTTGTATTTTCATCTGGCTGACTATAATTCCATGGTGCATCTGGTTTCTAGTCTTGAATTGAGCTTTTATTAGGGTATTTTAGACCCGTCCCACCCTTTTGGTGTTAACTGGAGTTAAGAACGTGTTTGTAGTGTGTGATGGTTTTGATGATTGGATGAATATCAGCTGAGGTATCGTTAATACCGTTGCAGCCTGGTGACTGGCATCTGTCTGTAACACATGTAAGTTTTTAACGTAATTTCTGGTGTCATCCAGTGAATAGTTCTTTAAAACCACTTCCTGAAAGGTTTTTGCATCATGGGGTGTATTTCATGTTGCACGTGTTGATATTGTGGAGGGCATGGGCATGCTGACTTGAACTGCCTACGTAGCGCCAACACTAATTCCTTACATCAAAAATTATTCTACCATCATGAATTATGATCACAGTCCAAAGGTGTGTTAAAGAACATTTGTTCGAATGTTTTCATACTTTAAGCATAGATCGTTTTCCACATAACTTGGAACCTGACGATGCAAACTTAATTTGTTTGCGTTTTTAATTAGTCCAGAGGAAATCACCGACATTAAACCTGAAACGGCATAAGAAAACCTTACTTTTTGTGGTGGTGGGGAAGTTAGAATATCTTTGGACCTCGGTTGGGGGGATGTCTTTTTTTTTCGTTGTCTTAGGGGTTGCATTAGGAAGTCGCATTTTCAATTCATCCTATTTCCCAGACAAATAATGACCAATCCCTTAACCTCTTAAGCCATTGTTTTGGAGTCCAGTGAATAATGAGGCACAGTATTGGACAATGAAATTTAGACAGAAAAATATTGGCTTCTCCGCAACTCTCCTTTATGGTTTACTTTCTCCAGGGCGTGAATGGCGGCGGAAGTGCGATTGTTTTAATGTATTGGTTTCAGAAATGACCAATATGCATATTTCATGTCGCAGGTTGGATAATTATAAACTGTTACGACGAATAATTACGACATTTAAGTCCGTTTTAGCTGTTAGACACTATTGGACGACGAGTCCACTTCTCACGTGCGGGTAGAGATGATCGAAGAACCCAATGACTTGCAGACTGAACTTTAGTAATTTAGTCTGGATAGGACAAGGCTTGGTGCGATTTAAATATTGGCGTAATTCACTTTCGACCTGGTGTAAGAAAATAGTGTTAGTGACTTTAGTTTGGGGAGTAATATTCACCGACAAAATGAAAGCTGCAAATGAAAATTCCGGAAACATTGGGCTTAGTTTTCCTTTATCCTTTAACTACGGAATCACTAGGGGAAGGGGGGTGGAGGGGGGAGGAGGGTGTGGGCAATCCCCGCCCCAAACCAACCAAAAAAGAAGGGCTTGCATTCGTTAAAGTCTAATTCGCCACACGTAAGTTGATAATGGAAACATTTTCCGCGAAATTGACCCATGTTTTGTGACCTGATTGTGGGAAACGTTCAGTTCCAAACTTTAACGTTAATCCCTAAGTCGACGACTGAGGCAACCTCTTAATGGAGAGGGGGCACGGAATACAAGGTCGCAAGAACATCAACATCGGTATTCGTTCGACCAGATCAGCCTATAAATCTTCTATTCAACTTCATTCGACGTATAGTTAGAACTAGCGAGGTATCTGATCACTTCTAACCTCTAACTTTCTTTTTTGATTGATGAAAGTATTCAACTCAGGAGCTTCTTTTCCGGCATGGTCCCTCGGACAATACTCAGTCAGATCGCGCTTCGTGTTAGGGGAGGGGCGGGGGGGGGGGATCGCGCGGGAAGAGTAAACATTGCAAAACCTCTACAAATCACAACTGCTGGCAACACACTGCCAAAAAATGAAACTCCGAATGTGGATTAGGACTAAAGTAAAGACTGGAAAGAAGTCAAAGGAAAAAAGAAGCCACGAAAAAAAAGGCCACGGAAATAACCGAAGGAAACTGTTTACTTTTTTCTTTAGTGTTTTTTTTTTGTTTTGTTTTTATAGGTTGGGTTGGGGGGGGGTGTTGAGGCTTAATGGTGCGTCGACAACTAGGTCATTAGTGCCAACATCTGTCACAGCGCAGGGTTCGGGTTGTCAGGGCCGGCTCAAGGGCACGCGAGCAACGCAGCCGCGTAGGGCCCCCAGTTTAAGGGGGGCCCCCACGCTGGCGCGGAGCACTCATTTTACTATAGCGAGAAGGCAGATTATACTATGACACAGTAAAGACTAAAACGGGATGAGAGACTGTTGTACTTGGACGAAGATCCAAGGTTGAAACTGCGCGACCCGAAACCGAAACTAATGATACTTGCGGCGTTTTTAATTTTGTCGGGAGGTGACAGTCTGATAGGAAATGAGTAACGCGAAACAGTGAAAAAATGGAGATTCCAGTCTTGCCCCCCCCCCTCCCCCACCTTTTCTCTACGTTCTTTCTCTTTTTTGTTTGTTTCCCACTTTGTCAAGTATTTGTATGTTATTTGTTTCTTTAGACTAAGTGGTTTTTGTTTACTGTTATAGTTAGTTCCGTATTGTTTGCCGTCTCCCCCCCCCCTAGCATTTCGTGGCTGTAATTTGTTATTTTTGCAACTTTATTTACTGTTTTTGTGATTCACATACTTTTTGGTAATAAAAACAAAAGTGAAATGGATATTGGTTTGGATAGTATGAAAAATCATTGTTTGATGATTCGAATGAAAAAGTCGGATAAAAAAAATGCTTTTAATGCTACACGTTCGACCCTGGTGGGCCCCAGTTACTGAATTCGCGTAGGGCCCCAAATTGTCTTGAGCCGCCCCTGCGGGTTGTCACTGGACCATGCATTAGAAATATTAAACAAGCTAGGTTAGGTAAGAAATTTCACTAGGCAACGGTTCTTTCCTCAGTTTTTTTCCTTGGATTGTTTTCCTTCTGTTATTTTCCTACGGTGATTTTTGAGGTTTTTTTTTTTATTTTCACGGCATATTTTTTCCATTGACTGTTTACTGTCCATTCCTTTTTCCCTGGGCTTTCGTTCTGCGGAAATCTTATTTTTTTTTTTTTTTTTTTTATGTTGGCTGTTTTTTTCCAGTTGTTTTTCCCCTAGGTTTGTCTTTCCACAGCTTTTGTATTCCTGAATTCAAAGTTTCTGAATGCATTTCTTTAAAACAAAACCGCAAAATTGACTTTCAAATCGATTTTAAAACAAAATCAATTTTAAAACTGTTGCTCCATTTATATTTATAACTAAATGGCGTAATACTTTTAAAGTCAGTTGATAGGTTTTGTCATGCATAGTATACTTTTCCTGTCCTGTACTGGGACTGAAGAAGCCACCTCATTTTCTTGGCCTATCCATAACTAGAGATTTGCAGTATTATGTGTTTGACTGACTTTATTCTGTGTTCAACAAATTTTATTTTTTTCAGTTGCATCGCAGACACAGTATTGTATTTATTTTACGGGTATTATTATTCGTCTATTGAATTTAACAACTTCGTAATATTCTAGGATTTCCCATAACCAGGCATGATTAATAGATGTAGACTTCTATAGTTGCCCCTTCCAAACTGTCTAAATTTCATTGTCCAATACTGAACATTGCATAAAGTCAGTGTTGTTAAACTTTAATAATTTAGCGACATTGAAATGTTTTAAGTTTACAATCTGTGTGTCACTCATCATGAGTACCTAACAGTTCCTCCAGCTGATAGAGCATTGCTTTTTTACATTGTGCTTGCAGTGTACCTGATGGCAGCATCAACAGCTAAATGCATGATGCGTCGAATTGCATGTCTAGCCTTTTAACATATTAATAAACAAAAACAGAATTTTTAATGTTAGGAATAAGGGTCTAAAAGTCAAAACCTAGAAGGAACAAGCTTTGACAGTCACGGTCTAGGTGTAAAATTTTGTCAGTAAGAGGCTGGTAAGCATTATCCACCCAAAACCAGAACTGGTAGAAATACCCGCCAAATTTACAAAAACGATTGGCATTTGAAGGTAGTGATATCATTCAACCAATGAAAGGCCGCCAAGGTCAATCCTATTAGCCAAGTTAATCGCATGACTAATAGATAGAAAGTTAAATGAAAACTTGAAGATTGCTACTCGCTGCAGCAATCTTCGAGTTTTCATTTAACGTCCAAGGTATTATTGGGTGCGATTAACTTGGCAAAAAGGATTGACCTTAGCGGCTTTTCCCTGGTTGAATGATATCACTACCTTCAAACGCCGATCGTTTTTGGAGACTTGGCGGGTTTTTCAACCAGATTTTGTTTTGGGTGGATATCACAACTTTCATAGGACTGTGAACGTACATAAGCTTACACCGTCTTATCTTCATCTGTGACTTTTTTCTAGAGGAATTTTATTTTTATAAATTTACACATTTAAAACTTTCAAATTTACCATGGCCAATTAGCCGTTAGATTAGCCAAATTGACATGGCTTGGGATTGGTTTATGGTCAGGGCCGTAGCGAAGGGTACTTGCTTTGGGGGGGAGTGACTCTCATTTTTCCAACTCATCTTATGATTTTGCCAACTGGTTTAAATAATGTCAGTAGTGCTGCCAGTAAAGTACTTTTGAAGGGGTCCGCTAAGCTCAGCTATGGGGTCTGGGGGAGCTCTGTAAGCTCCCCCAGCGGGGTCCGGGCAGAGCCCCGGAAGCTGAAGCATTTTATGCTATTTTAGTGCCTGTTTCTAGCCTCCAGTGAACACTGAAGCAACAAATTGTCAAACAAATTTTGGAGATTTTTTTTATTCATTTTTTAGGATGGTAGGTTTCGTAAAAATTTTATTGTGACTAAATCATATTTTTTTCAGATATTTTTTTTCCAAATTAAATTGAACAGAGTTCAGTTTAGAATTATATAAACAGGCCAGCTGGCCATTGACGATTGATGGTTGTACATTTTGGACTTTTAGGCTATAATGAATGACGACGACTCCTGTGTGCAAGCATAGGCAGCAGAGCAGGGCAAGAAATTTTTTTTAAATGTAATATCGAAAGGTGAAAAAAGTAATGAAATCTTTTTCTCAGTTGTATCCCAAACAACTATAGGCCTAGAGGTATCATTGTAAAAAAAAACTTTCACATTTTAAAACAAAAACATGCGCCAGTTTTTAAATAATGGAGCGTCGAAAAACGAAAGAAATGGCGAAACTTTTTACCTCAGTTTTGTCCGCTCCAATTTAATTTTTTTCCATTGATTCAGGGGATCTTGAGGGCCGGTCAGTACTTATTTCCGTGGGGGGGGGGGGGGGGGGGAAATGAAAATGTGACCACTAAATTTTTGATGACTCCCCTTCAAGGCCTGAAAAAAAACTTGATTCCACGCACCCTAAGGTCCAAAAATGATTTGACTACCCCCAAAACAATATTGTACACCCATCTTTTGTCGAGATTCCTACAAAAGTATGATGAACACACTGTTTGCTTGTATGACCACATCCTAACATAGTCAGCACCTGAAAGGCAGAAGACACCAAGAAACCAGGTGCCAAGGGTTTTCAACAAAGATATAAAGTTTTTTTTTCGTAAAAACAGTAATAGCATTATTAGTTCCAAAACCTTGTAAACAACATGGGGGGTCTAAGGGGCTTGCCCCCCAGAAGCTGAGCCGTTTTTGGAAATTTTGACTGCTGAAAGTGCCATTTTTGTGGACCAAAAATGACTTTTTTCAAGTTGGTAAGTGTGTTTTTGACCTCTCCCATTTGACGGGACCTGAAAAATTTATGACTTCTTCCTTGAGAGGGTCCTCCGGCCTTCCCGGCGATAAATAATTACCGGTCCCGTAGGGTAATTTTTGCCCTCATTTCGTGGCCTTTGGGTCACTTTTGTCCTTTAATATGGGATCTTATGAACTCTTGTCGTCAAATTTTGGACCTTCGAAATTAACTAGTTTAAAATTTTTAACAATTTTTATTTGAAAAATGTAGTTGTTTCTGCATTAATACAAAAACAAATTTAGTGGCGATAGGTTAACAGAAAAAAGACAACAGAAAATCAAACAGCTATTTCAATTTTTCCAACTCGGTTTTTGATTTTGCCAACTGTACCCGATTTTCATGAAGTACAGCTTTAGTTCACGTTACTGTTTTAACTAAAACCAAGGCACTGATTGATGGACTAACAGACAAACTAGTAAATCAATCGCCGTCTAAAGTTGTGATATCAAATAAATCTAAAAAAATTAATACACATTTTTTAGATTTATTTGATGTCACAACTTTAGACGGCGATAGCTTGGCAGAAGTCCTTACGCAGAGTTTGTTGATATTTCTGCTTTACTTAAGAAACGTTTTAAATCCTGGCAGTGATGTTGTGTTTTGGTATATTAATATGCCAGTAATTTTCTACCCTCCTAAAATACCAGTTACGAGTTGCTCCACGCTAAACCCCTTCTGAGCGGCGCTGTCTAACAGAAAAAGAACTACAGGAAGTAAAATAGCAACTCAGTTTTTAGTTTTGCCAACTGTGTACAATTTCGCGAAGTTAATTGTTATTACGACTTCAAACTCGGTGGGGATACAGTTTTGTCCATTTTTTGTTTTTATTGTCTACATTATCTGTGATACTTATAAGTTATGCTGGTGACATAGCAAACAAAACGGCCAAGTCAATTTTCAATTTCGCCAACTACGCAAATTTTCGCGGAGCTTCTCTCCCCCCACTCCTTACAGTCTAGCTATGCAGGGAAGCTACCAGAAATGATCAGGGGCAGCGTTTCAGTTACTCCCAAGCTACACAGAAGTGTTGCGAAAACTGATGGGGAAAAAATGTATTGTAAACTTTACTTTCCAACTGACGAAATGATAATAATAATTAACCAGTACTCGTGGAAACTGGAATTTTTTACAGTGAAAATTTGTCCGATTTTGCCAACTCGACAATTCGAATTTGCCAACTGTATGTGTTTCTTGGATGGTTGGTGGGGGAAACGGCGCCCCCCCCCCCCACCCGCTTCGGCCCTGTTTATGGTATGACCATCCTTCACATGCTTAAGTTGCTTCAATCCCATTTTTGCATACACTGGCTAACAATTGCTGATTTCGTTCGCTTCGCCCACTCAATCAGAGCATCCCCTTCAGTTATTTTGTTTATTCTGCGCCTTCCCCTTTATTTTCCAAGATTTCGTTCACATTTAGTCAGGCAGAAACCCCCGAAAGTCTCTGTTACTAAAGTAGCAGAACGCGAAGCATTTTATTTTTGGGTTATTAACAAAAACCCCGTTAGCTCGTCGATGCTCATATTTTTACGTAACCGTTATCTAACGTGAACCCCTTTATTCTTACGCAATTCACGGCAACGTTAATGTTTCCTTATTTTGTCCTTGGTTACAGTTCAGTTTTTAGTTCGTCCAGACGTTTACAATAAATCTAAGGACTAGTGTTGATTGTTCAAGCCATTGTTGCTTGAAATCTTTGGTTGCAACTTGAGAAAAGAAACGAAATTTAAATTCCGTTGTGGCGAATTTCAAAACCCTCCCACGCATTTGTCCTCACCCCTACAACCCCCAAACCAACAAAAGGACCACGCTCATATCACCATGCATCCGTGTGCAAAAGTTCAGCTACGTAGGCCTTCTCAATTTTGCGCTAGCCATGAGCAAAAAGTATATGGGATTTAACATGGGAAAAATCGTGTTAGCTAGTCAGCTAACTAGCTAGACAGAAATATAAAAGAAACATAAAAACAATGTTATTGGCGCATCTTTCTCTCTATGAACGGTGCACACTCATCCTTTAACTTTTCGTTTTTCTTAATCTCTGACCCTTCCCCTTACATTTTCCACCATTTGTAACATTTCTCTCACATTGGGATTTATCCTCAACATGGCAAAATATGCTTTCAGTTGCTTACAGTTAACAGACACATGTCTGCTAGTGAGCCGTCTTTTTATCATTAACAATCAATTTTTTAACAATCAGTTGTCTACAATGGGATGATCTACTGTTACTTGGCGGCGACACACTAGCGTGTGTCTAGATTATCTCTAAGGTCTTTTGCAAAGCGCATTTTGTTCTTAAGGTTTTCTCTGACCTCACTTCTCATCTTATTACTGTTTTATACAAATCTTTTTTCTTTCCACTTATTGATTATTGCTCCCATATTTGCCGCCCTTACAATCTTTACTCATTAAATTGTCTGGAGAATTGTTATACGTCGCCTTACCAAATGGTGTCACGCCATTCGCTCCTTATCTTGTCCTGATCGCATCCATAAACATTGTCTTACTTCTATTCATGATCGTTTTCATTGTAGTGACATGATGCTTACTTATCAACGCAATCTCCTTGGTGTGAACCCTGCTCTTTTTTCTCTCTTTATTTCATTACTACTCGTGGTCATCCGTTCTGAATTTCTGGCGCTGTTTCCCGACCGAAACTCCGTTTTCAGTTTTTTACTGAAATGATTGTTCGTTCCTTGAATGCTCTCCCAACCTTTGGTTTCTGTGCTTCTTCGCTTAATTCTTTCAAGTCGTCCTGTGATGCTCTTCGCCGTTGACCGTTAACTTTTCGGTGGGCGGTTGTCCTGTGCATCATTTATTTCTATTTCTTTAAAGAACTTTACGAACACAATTTTCTTGTAAAGATTGGCATTTTTGTGTTGACGCTTTAGAATTTTTAATTATCTGTATTCAAATTTTGTACAGCTAAAAGGGTCAAAGGATTTTAGCGAGCGTTAACCGCACCCGGTCATCTGCCCGACGAAGCCCTAAGGCCCTATGTACAGCTAAGGTAATTCACTCAACAATGCTCTCTCCTGCGAATATGCTGCCATGTTACTAAGCCAAAAAAACAAAACAAAAATAAAGCAAAGCAGGAAACGCACATCCCACTACATTGGACTTGCTTAACGACTTAGTAAGCGAATTTTGTGATTCCATTTTGTAAATATAATTAAAGCCTATTCGGGCGGAACGTGTGTACGTACAGATTTAGCAGGTTTTTTTTTTCATATTTAAAGAACTTTTTTTAAAACTATCTTTATACAATTCTTGTAGATTTAAGGTTATTGATTACAGCCAATAATACTCTCTACTGCGTTTATGCTGTAATGTTACCAAACCGGAAAATACACTTTTCAACTTAAAGCACCGCAGGAAATGTATACCATACTATCTCAGGATCATAAATAAATACAGATGCAAACCTATTTACGTTGCCTTTTGGACTTATATGTCAGGCTGCCTGAACGGAGAATCGAACCCACGACCTTCGGAACCAACAGCCGAGGTCATACCGCTGAGCCATACTGACACGGCCAAAAGGAAACGTCCATAGGCAGCATTTAACACGTACATATATACATACAAACAAACACTTTCCAATCGACACTGGAGGGACGCTTCTTTTCCGTTCAAGACCCCAAGTTAAACGAATGGAACACTTAAAAAAGAAATGAGGATTAAGGACGGAAAAGCCGAAGACTCAAGCCTTTGGCTTTTTCATCTTAAACCTCAGGATCATCCCCTGGATCAAAAGATGTCTTGCAGTTTTTCGTCAAAATGTATTTATTGCTTTCCTATTCTTAAGGACGAAAGCTAGCCACCGGGTAGTAAGGGTGTAATGCTTACAGCCTCTTAAATACAAAATTTTACACGTAGACCCTGACTGTCAAACCTCGCCCGTGTTCCTTCTAGGTTTTGACTCTTAGACCCTTACTTTTAACATTAAACGTTCCGTTTTTGTTTATTAATACGTGCTACTTGAGAATTGCAGCTCAAACATAAACAGTGCAGTTGATGGTGTTGCATGCAACGAGAGTAACGCCACAATACATCCAACCTAGAGATGGCGTATAAATTCCTTTTTTTTTTTTTGCTTACACGTTTTTTTTTATTGTTTGAATGAAATCAGGCAATAATAAGTATAATTCCAAAATAGCTGCCTGATTGCAAGATGACGTACATTACATATTAATAATGATGGTGACACATTCATTGTTTTAATTGTTAACAACTATATCGTCTTCATTCTAAATACGAAGGTAATCGGACTATAATAAACATTACTAACAAAAATGTCAAGTGTGCCGTAAAAAAAGGGGTTATTAACACTGGCGATAGCCAGTGTTAGTAAGGGTCGACCTAGGATCTCTGTGTTAAACTTTCAACTTTGAGAGCTTATAACTCCGTCAAAAGTAAACATTTTAAAACCGAATTTGGAATCTAGCCTTGACTAGTCAAAGCCTGTCTGCAGTCCAAAAATTGTGAAATTCGGGCGAGCCAAACCCGAGATACAGAGAGGGGCCAAATAGACAACTTCTTGTTCTTGGTCTTGGTCTTGTTCTTGTTCTAGGGATGTACCTTTCGTCTGTCATCTCTACAGGTCAAACCATTTGTCCTATGAAGCCGGTTCTTAGCTCATTTTACAGGTATTGCTCTGTAGATGTGCCCTTTCCATAATGCATTTTTTAATTGGTCAAATGGTTCAGGGGTTACGGAGTTAATAACGCTTTATTGGGGCCCTGGCCCGGAGCCATGCGCCCGCCCTAAAGTAATATTACAGTCAAACATACAATAACGTACACTAACCTACCATACACACTAAATTGTCATGTGAACACCTTGCTACATCTTGTCTTGCATGCCACTAGAGTCACTAGAGCTACGTGGCCATCTCATCATTTGGGTACTCGCACCAATACCAGGAAGCTGCTCACAGTGTAGACTTGTTGGCTGCACCACTTGCTTGACTGTTATATGCACAGAGAACGTCCTAGTTCCCCTCAGCCCCTAAGCCCTACTGATCTACCATTCTGAACCCCCTACATTCACAAGCCAACATTACCTTCCACTCTGCTAGAACAACATACAGGAGCACTATACGCTGCCCTGTTACGTGCCAGTGTCAAGGGAGGGAAGGATGAGTCAAATGAGGGTACCAGTTTTTCTCACGAAACGCGCAACACAACTAAGCCGCGGCACATCCTTCGTAGCGCTGCATGCAAGGAGTCTTTCTACAGATGTGGTGGCATCAACCCACGCTGAAAGGATTTTACGCTCCTCGTGCCACAAGACACACTGCAACAAGAGATGGGGCACTGTACTATCAACACCATACAGACAGGCTGAAGTCAAACTCCAACCCATTCGTCTCCTATGTGATTGCAAGAGACAATGCCCAGTCCTTAGCCGCGATACAATCTTAGCCTCCCAGTACGGCAGCCTGTTCATAGGCGACTCATAAGAACACTCACGACAAATCGCATACAACGCTCGTCCAGTCTGCGCCGCTGCCCATTCTTGGTTCCATTGCCGCAACGTCCACAGACGTAACCACGGCCGAAATGCAGGCGCAGACCGCACAAGCACAATTTCCCTAGCTCCTTCCCTACATGCTAGTTTTGCCAGTCTGTCCGCCTCCTCATTACCCTGAGTACCTGAGTGCCCCTTAACCCACTCAATGGAGGGATACCCTCGTTGCATCGCCATCCACAACTTCCAGCATATACTAAACCTCAATGGATCTGACACCGTGAAAGACTGCAGCGCATGCTGCAATGCCATGATCGAGGCACGCGAGTCAGTGAGAATCCGAAAATTCGACAGCTGCAGATCCGCCGCCAGGTCCAAGGCAACCGAGATGGCAACCATCTCACACACATAGCTGGACAACACACCCCTTATGCTCCTGGTTACCGCAACCTTCAGATCCGGAATCCAGACCCCAATACCACCCGATTGCGTTCGAGCCTGAAAGGACGCTTCACAGAAGATGGTGCTAGCGTATGCACTTTTCCTCGCAAACACCTCAGCAACCGCCGGGCACCACATCCACGGGCAAGGTGGCAGAACAGTGGCAGCATGCCGCGACCCCTCCGCAAAAGTGCTGCACAGAAGACGCACGCCTCGTCCTGCCACCCCAAGTGATTTTACCGCCACCCGAAGTGATTTTACTGCTTTTATATAGTCGCACAACACTGTAGCTACTGGATCACATGCACCCCTACCAATATTACGCAGTACAAGCGACATAAGCAGTTCATCCGCTCTGTGATGCACGGGTGGCTCACAGGCTTCCACCCAGAGACTTTGAACTGGCGTTGTAATCAAGCATCCCGTTACTACCCTGAGGCATTCATTCACAGCCACCTGCAGGATATGAAGATGTCGCTTCGACTCTGTCAAAAATGGGAGATGGTAATCCATGACCGACCTTACATGCGTACGATATGCCGCAAGCAGAAATTTCCTCGGAACCATGCGGTGGTGAGTCAGTGCCTGCAGTACAGGTACACGCTGCTCCACCTTCTCCCTAAGCCTCCTTGTATTCTCCGTCCATTTCAAGCCCCTGTCGAGCCAAATTCCCAAGTATTTGACTTTGTCACTCAAGTGCACAGTGACACCTCCAACAGCTATCGTAGGCATAGGCTGCCTTGCCCACTCAGCTTGAACATCCAGCGAGAACAACACCATCTCCGTTTTTGCTGGAGCAAGCGAAAGACCGCGATCAGCAAGTCTTCGCTCAATACGCTCAACCGCATTTTGGGCATACCAAGCCAGTTCACCAAAGTCCCCACCCACAAACCACAATGCCACATCATCCGCATAGCATACTATGTTAGTGTCTTGTTGGATTTCTAATAGAATTTCATTTATCGCCACAGCAAACAGAACAGGGCTAAGACAACTCCCCTGAGGGAGCCCCCTGTCCGTGCATGCAGCAGATGACCAATACACACCAACTCGTGTCGCAAACAACCTTTTCGCCAGGAGTGCTGAATCGCACTCACCAACTTATGTCCAACCCCCATACGCCGGAGCGATGCCCCAACCCACGCCATACTCACAGTATCGTATGCTGCACGTATATCCAAAAAAACAGCCAGAACAGAGCCCCTGGGCCCATGCCTCTCTAATGCTGGTCAATAAATACAGGATAGCATCCTGCGCTCCACGCCCCTGCCTGTAACCAAATTGAACACTCGATAGACAGTCGTAATATTCCAAGTGCCAGCTTAATCTGAAGACCAGCCTTCGTTCATAAACTTTACGCATACATGGTAGTAGTGCAATGGGTCTGTAATTCCTCAGATCAGACCGCACACTGCCTCTCTTGTGAACTGGTACTAAGATTGTAAACAGCCATGATGACGGGAGCTGTGCACCGTCGAAAAACCTCTGTAAACGCTGAAGGAGCTCAGAAGTGTCAACCACTGACAAAGCATGTAGGTCCGCATACGAAATCCTATCTATGCCAGTAGCATTACTAAGTCTGCACCTAGCCAAGGCCCTGTTATACTCAGACAATTGAAGCGGAACATCAGATTCCACTTCACACTGCCGTTCCTCAACATTTCCAGGCGGCTTGGCACCACTAGGAAGGGAGTATACACTGGCAAACCGCGCATTAAACGCATTTGCCAGCAATACCCCATTCAGGACACGGTTACCAGGAATTCCAGAGGGCAACTGCTCATAAGCCCACGTTACAGAGGCTCTCATATCCTGTGGGCGAAGTGCCTTCCAGGCCTGCGAAACCGTACCAGCAGATGCTACAGCCTTACAGATGCGGGCACCATACTGCGCTTTTTCCATACGGAGTGTGTATGCTGACTCACATACAATCGCCCTATCACTAAGCCACGCCTCGTCTGATGGAAACCGTTTCCACTTGCGATATGCCTGTCGCCTATCCTTGACAGCCCTATTGCATGCTGAGGTCCACCATACTGGCTTGCCGTGCTGACCACCTTGATTGCCAGTGAACCTTTTACGCTTCACCAACCCATGTATCTTACACCATTCACCAAAATCCCCATCATTAACCTGTGGTCGTCGACCGCCTGCAGCCGTACCGCATGCACTGTCCCCTTGGGTAACCGGATACAACGCAATGGGGAAATGATCGCTTCCTCGAAGGTCATCCGAGACAGCAAGGCGAAAAGCATTCGCTATCTCAGGCGAGCAGAGGAAGAAATCAATCGTGGATTCTTGTCGTTTCCCGGCCTGTACACGAGTAAACGTTGGCTCCTGATTTCGAATAATCATAAATCCTAGACTCTCAATAGCCCGCACTAGCCCACGACCTTTCGTGTCACAGTGTGACGAACCCCATGCAAAATGATGTGCATTGAAATCCCCCGCAATCACACATGGAGGCTGAAATTGACACAACCAAGACTGCCACGTCACACTTGTTGCTCTCTGTGAAGCATCCAAAAAACAACTGTTACCCACGTCTTGCCCATCCACACCTTAATGGCACACGCGTCTATCCCCCGAGCTCGTTTCATTGAAATAGCCATGTAAGGGACTTTCCATTTAACAAAGACTTTAATATTCGAGTTAGAATGCGACTGAACACAATCTACCCCTGAAAGGTAGGGCATACCATCCGAAATGTATGCCTCTTGTATGCCTAAAATATCAATATGCGTTAAAATATCCTCAACTTCACTAATTTTCCCGACCAACCCGCGAGCATTCCATGAGCCAAGCGATAGCTCACAAGTGAACACGATTGATTAGGATAAACACTAGTTAACACCTACACTGACTCATCCCTCCCCTGTTCATACACTTTCACCTGTGACACCATTGCTGGACACTTCTGTTGTGCCACCTGCGACATATCCAGTATACACTGCGTTTGCTGCTCACTGTCACTCACACTCATTGGTATTCCCACCGACTCCACCTCACATCTCTGACTACACGGTTGACTTTGCGCATCTACACCACATTGGTTACTCACACTTACATCAGCAACCGCATCAGGAGCTACATCTGCAACCACATCTGCATTTCCGCTCCCCACTGGCACCGTTGACTCCTCTGCAGCACACTCGAACTCTGGCTCATGCTCACCATCATTTGCCTGCTTCTTTCTTCGCCTATTAGCACGCTTCCTTTTTGTCGGAGGAGCCACCAACTGCATACTTTCTGAATCACTGCTAGTAGCGCCTGCCACGTCTTACGGAGCTCTTAGGGGTTACGGAGCTCTAAACGACCAGATTGATTGTTTTACATTGTTTTAAACATTGTTATTATGCAACAATGCTAATTAGCAAATGCCAGTTGCAAGACTGAAGATTAAAGGATTTGTTTCTATTGTTAACACTGGCGATAGCCAGTGTTAGTAAGAATCAGCCTTGGGTCTCTGTGTTAAACTCTCAGTTTTACAGTTTAGCTGCAATTCTAAAAGTAACACGAATTAATAAACAAAAACGAAACGTTAAATGTTTAGAGTAAGGGTCTAAAAGTCAAAACCTAGAAGGAACACGGACAAGGTTTGACAGTAAGGGTCTAGGTGTAAAATTTTGTAAGAGGCTGGTAAGCATTAGACCCTTACTACCCGGTGGTCAGAACTAAAAACATTTTCACGAAAAACTGGAAATCCTCCCATGTGATGATCCAGTGGTAGTATGATATAGGTTTACTGCTTTACTGTATGTTGAAAATTATTTTTCGATTTAGTAACATTGCAGGGTATTTGCAGCAGAGAGCATTACTGGTTATCCTCTGCCGTAAATCTACGAAATATAATAAACAAATTCTAAAGCATCAAAAGACACAAAATGCCAAACTTCACAAGAAAATTATGTTCTTAAAGTTCCATAACAATATTAAAAGAACAAAGAAACCTGCTACAATCGTTCATACACACTTTCTGTCCGAATAGAGTAGAACTATAAGCTAACCACCGGGTAGTAAGGGTCTAATGCTTACCAGCCTCTTACAAAATTTTACACCTAGACCCTTACTGTCAAACCTTGTCCGTGTTCCTTCTAGGTTTTGACTTTTAGACCCTTACTTTAAACATTTAACGTTCCGTTTTTGTTTATTAATATGATTAAGTTTCACTTTACTTGTTAAAATGTACACGGATAAAATTTGGATGATTTTTAATTGAAATAATCAAATCTGTTTAAGTGCTGTTGTGCTTTACGTTTGAAATATATGATAGGTAAATCACAACAGCACTTAAACAGATGCAATTTTCTCAATTGTACATTTGATTATTTCAATTAAAAATCATCCAAATTTTATCCGTGTACTTTTTAACAAGTAAAGTGAAACCTCAATCATATAATCCCTTTTTTACGGCACACTTGACGTTTTTGGTAGTAATCCGTGTACCTTTTGTACGGCTATGGCGTCATGCTACAAAGGTTTATGTATGCATTGTTTAAGCATGCATTGTTGCTGGCCACTTTGAAACAATTCAACTCAGCTATGAAAGCCTGCATTTACGAAATAAATCCGCCATCCTATCGTTTCTAGCTGCCAATTTCGAGGCTTCGAAATTAACAACGTAGCTTAGTTTGGTTTAAATCTATATGCGTTTAGCTGAAACACGGATTCTTTCATTTTACCGTTCAACAATCAACTTTTTAGCAAAGACATATCACGTGCACGAAGAATGAACCTGGAGTTCGCTGAGTGGCATTGTTCCCTAAATACAATGGTTAAAACAACGTAAAACAATCAAAATGATCGTTTAGGGTCCCGTAACTCCGGAATGGATCGACCAATTGAAAAAGTGGTCCCTGTAAGGTTGAAGCCCAGGGCAATTTCTGGTTCAGATCATGTTTCAGATTTTAGGTAGGTGCAGTAGTTTTTTTCTGAAACCGTGTCACACAAGAAGAAGAACAGTGTTCAAATTTCTGTGTCGCTCCCTACTTTTACTCTTGCACGGAATTGCATAAAAGTTGGTGTAAAGTTAGGAAAAGTTGCTATCTACTATCTGGCCAAGTTTGGTCGAAATATATTGAATAGAAACGGAGAAATTAACAGAGAGGACTTCAATCATGCCGTGTATGATAACTACAAAACGGTCATCTGATTTCAAGATGGCGACCATTAGAGATTACAATTGACGATGGTACATTTTCTGTTTCAATTGATATAAACTATGTGGTCTATGTTCTAAGATTGAAGGAAATCGGACGATAATAAGCATAATTTCAAAATGGCAACCTAATTTCAAGCTAGTGGTCACTAGCAATAACTAGTGATCATCGCACGTTCTTTGTTTCACTTGGTATCAACTATTTCGGCTAAATTCTAAATTTGAAGAAAATCGGACAATAATTAGAATAATTTCAAAATGGCCACCAAATTTCAAAATGGTGGCCAGTAGAGAATACTAGTGATGGTGGCACATTCACTGTTTCACTTGCTATCAACTAGTTGTTTCCATTCTAAATTTGAAGGATAATAAGCATAATTAAAAATTCTATTCAAAATTTAATTTAAGATGGTGGCCATTACAGATTACTGGTGACGATGGCACATTCACTGTTTCATTTGGTATCAACTAGTTCGTCTCTGCTCTAAATTTGAAATAAATCAGACGATAATTAGCATAATTTCAAAATGATCATGATTTCAAGATGGTGGCCATTACAGATTCACAGCGACGATGGTTCATTCATTGTTTCATTTGATTTCAACTAGCTGGCTTGTCTATGTGCAAACATCTGAAAGAAATCGTAATTTTCCTAGCGGCAGACATAGGTTAGAAACACAGTAAATTACCAAACTGGAAAATACACTTTTCAACATAAAGCAAACCAGGAAACGTTCACCATACTACCTCTGGATCATCACTTGGATCGAAGGATGCCTTACAGTTTTTCGCCAAAATGTATTTATTGCTTTCCTATTCTTAAGGACGAAAGCTGGCCACTGGGGAGGAAGGGTCTAAGGGTCTTACCAACCTCTTACAGATAAAATTTGGACATAGACCATGACAGTTAAAGTTGAAGAGGCTAGATACTTGGTAATAATGTTTGACAAAAAATGGAGTTATAAAAACCAGATTAACAGTATTATAATGAAACTAGCGGAGTTGCTCGCTTCGCTCGCTCATTCCGCATCGTCTCACTCCCCTTCCCTCCCCCCTTATTAAGTTGCCGTTCGGTCGGTAGATGGCATCGTATGTCGCGCTGCTGGACGTTGCGTTCTGGGCGCTGCAGATGCAGATGACTGCTTCGTATGTCCTGCTTGCTGCTGCTGCTGTCTGCCTTGCGGATTTTGTGTAATTATATATATATATAGATTACGTAAAATGATGCCAAGTCTTTACAGGATAAAAATATTCTAGATAATAAAACCAAACGGAATTTATATTACGTATGGATTGAGAGTATATTGAGGTATGGTATTGAAGTGTATGGCCTCGCAAACGAAACTCAACTTCACAAACTTCAAAAATTCCAAAACAAAATTGTAAAAATATTATTTAAAAATAACACAGACTATAATATAGAACATATTTTTAATAAACAAAAAATACTGCAAATTAACCAACTTAAGAGACTTTGTAACCATTTATGAAAATTACTTTAAAACTGATTTTAAGAAGGTGACAGATAGTAAAGCAGAAATTTTACGTAAATCCACCTACAGATTTAATGTCCCTCAGGTAATTAACGATTACGGTAAACAGTGCAGGTCATATGTAATCCCAACTCTGTTTAATAAGTTACCCATTGACCTGCTAAAACTTGGTAGTAAGAATAAAATTAGAAAAGAGATAAAAAGATATTTTTAAACGATTAAATGTATGTGAAATTAAGGATGGCCATTGGGTAAATGATTGTTACATTATACTGCTTTTACATTCAAGCTGTGTGCTAGTTTAATTATTATTATTAGTATTCTTAGTTCTTTTTTAATGTTTTGCAGTTACCATATTTTTTATTTATACCTATGTGGTTTCTGTTTTGTTTTTGAAGCGATTTTTAGTTTTTCACTTTTTATATTGACTTTTAACATATGCTGTAATAAGGTATTTTTTTGTGTGTGTGTGTGTGTGTGTGTGTGTAAGATGTAATTGATATTTTATGGATAGTAATTGTAAATTTGATATGCCTCGGCTTTTCACAAGTTACTGAGTGAACTTAATGCCGTTATTTGGTAATAAACTAATTATAATAAATTATAATAAAATGTTAAAGCTTGTCCGTGTTCCTTCTAGGTTTTGACTCTTAGACCCTTACTCTTAACATTAAACGTTCCATTTTTGTTTATTAATACGTGTTACTTTGAGAATTTATACGCCATCTCTAGGTATGGTGTAGGATTCGTACCACACTGAATGCGAGATACCATTCCTACGCCAAACATTAGGAATTATTCCCGCACAGAACACTGCTTTGAGTACCAATATGCATTAACACGTAGGAATTCTGAGCGTACCAAATAGTATTCAGGATCCAACAGGAATGTTATCTACACCGACATAAGGGAGCGTTCACAAATTACGCAACATCTGGAAGGGGAAGGTGGTTGAGCAAATGTGTTACCATCTGTTATGAGGGGGATTGGGGAGTATGACGAGTGTTACGTAACACACTAATTTTCGCAAAAATATTTTTCGCTAAACACTTTCTTTACGTTTCAACTAAATTCTAGTTATTTAAACTATTTTTCTAACTTCTATTTAAGAACTTACCTTTTTTTTAAATTCCTGGTCATTACGATCCTAGACACTAATTTACAGTTTATAAAAACGAATTCATCCAAAAAAAACTATAGAATTGGTGGGGGGGGGGAGGGTTAGTTAGAAAATGTTACATATTTTTATGTGGGGTGGGCGTCATGCCAAGTGTTACACTGGTGTTAGAAATGGGGCGGGTGGATTCAAATTGCTAGAAAAAAGTGTTACGTAATTTGTGAACGCTCCCTTTTGTTCGTTGGGAGAATTTGGTTACAGAAAGGAGAATTTATTTTTTTTACCAGCAAAATATCATTGTTTTAGTTTGCACGTGATCACTTGTTTCTGAATAACTATTTCAGTTACACTAAAATAACCGCCCACCTAGAAGCTATGATTTGACCTATTCCCAAGATTTTAGGTGGTGTAGTAACTTGGTCCTGTAAAGAGGACAGACGAAAAGTACATCCCCAGAACGAGAAGTTGTCTATTTGGCCCCCTCTCTGGATCTCCGATTTGGCTGGGTCGATTTTCAAAATTTTTGGACTGTAGACCGGCCTTGACTAGTCGTGGGTAGATTCCAAATTTGGTTTTGCAATGTTCACGTTTGATAGAGTTATGAGCTCTAAAAATTGAGATTTTAACACAGAGACCCTAGGATGAGCCTTACTAACGTATTAATTCAGAAGTGGGGGTTATGAGAGGGACGAGAGCACCTGGCATCCAAGAAGTTCTAATTGTTAAAATAACTCCTCAGTTTTCCCAAATTGTTTTAATACTTATTAGGTTATTGTTATTTTTTTAGTAGCAGCAGAATAAAGCCTTTGAAGCATTTTGACATACCAGAAGCTCCAGTCTGTCTTACAAAGTAAGATTCTCTGAAGGACAGACATTAAAATGGCTCAACGACTACTCCAAATATTAGTGACTTGGACGATGTTTGAGAGGTCTCATGTAGCCAACGACTGGAAATCTCAGTTGGAGTCCCGTAGTACCAGATGTGATACTTTTTTTTGTAGTGGAATTCTAATCACACCTAAGCTGGAAAATAATTGTTCACATGTGATCATAGGTGATTCAGACAAATGCATGTGTTACGGTAAGTTAGACGCGAACTCCAAGGAAGTTAATTCTTGCGATTACTTTGTGGAAACGTTAACCGTGGTTGTCTATTCTGATTGGAACACTAGTGCTATGCGGCCTAAGTTGAGTATAAAATCTGCCAATGTGAAACGCGGAACCTTTTACCCGTTCATGGACAAAATGTTACGGTTCTTGCCCCTGACAAATATCACGGATTTCGAGTTAATTGTTCGTAGTTCTTCCCTTTTCCACGATGGTACTTGTGATAATGACGTTTCATTAACAAATCACATTTTTAACTTGTCCGAGAATTACACGGAAAACAGAGTTGAAAAATTCACCATGACAGAGACCTGTATTCACGGGATCACCGGATCGTTCTCTTCAGTGTTTCCAGGTTTGCAAGAATTAAAATTGAACGATAACATTCTCAGTGTTTTTAATTCATCCACACTTGTAGGGCTGAAGAAAATTGAAAAGTTAGATTTAAATAGTAACTCTTTAACAGATTTTGAAAATGACTCAGTTTTTCAGGGTCTCTCCTCATTAACCCATCTAGATTTGTCTAGAAACAATTTTACGAGCTTGTATACTGGCTTGCTGGACCCACTCGTAAACTTACAGGACCTAAATTTGTCCAAAAACGAGAATTTATATTTACACGCTGATATATTTCGAAAAAATACAGAAATCAGAGTTTTGAATTTGTCTGGATGTCTTATGAATAACACTGTTCTCGAAAAAGGAATTTTTAAAGATCTTCATAAGTTGAAATATATTTATTTAGATAAGAATAAGTTTTCAGAGCTTCCTTTTGATACTTTTTCAAGTAATGGCAGTCTAAAATATTTGATATTGTCGTCTAACTATTTCAGGAGTTTTTCATCAGTGGCAAGGTTGTTCAATAACTTAGTGAAACTAGAAATGTCAGAAAATTGCCTGGAAATTTCGTTGCTATCATTTCCTGCTTCTAAAAACATTCGCAATTTGAAATGTTACTTTTGCTGTTTAGACTACAGGCAAGCAGGAGAAGTGGCACAATGGGTTACTACAACTCTTGATATTCGGAACAATGCAATCAAAACCCTTGATATGAATTTCTTAAAGTGTGTTGTTCATTTGAAAAAAGTGTATTTAATGTATGCCAATGAAAACTTAGAAATAAGAATTAAGCTGTCATATCCATTGTACACCAACTCAAGTTTAGGACAGCCAAATACTCAATTATTTCTCCAATGGTATAATTTCGAAATATGTGAGTTTGTGACTCTAATGTTGGTTAATTTGAATATAACTCAACACCCCGATATAAGAATGGTTCGATCCGATGTATCATTTCTCATTACTGACTTTATGATAGGTCGTCATATCTTCGACAATACACAGGATGTATTAAACGACCCAGAAATGTCAAATACAATATGCAGTTTTACTTTTTTTTTGTCCAGATAAATGTGAATGAATGCACTACGAAAGGATTCAATGAAACTATCACAGTTAATTGCAGTGGTAAAGAATTAACAGCTTTTCCTAATACCGATGCTTTCCACACACCTATAATTCTAGATTTAAGCAATAACAACATTCATCATGTTCAAAATCCACTTTCTAATACCTGGACAATTTTAATTGAGCTTAACTTAAATAATAACAGTTTAGAGTCTTTAAACGACTTTAGTAATTTTCCATCTCTTCGGATTTTGGATCTTCGGAATAACAGATTGAAACAGTTTCCATCATTAAGCCAACTATCAGTTCAAGGTGGTAACCAACTTGGTCTGTTACTTTCACACAATCCATGGAAATGTGACTGTGACATCGAAGAAAAAGTGAAGAACTTATTGAATTCTAGACACGTCTTTATAGATGTAAACGAATTCGGGTGTACGTCCACATACACTGGACGAGATATTTTGTATTTGTTTAACAAAACTGACACTGACCTATGCCCCATTCGTGAATTACATCAACTACTACTTAAGATTTTTCTACCGCTATTAGCTGCATTGTTGGTGGCCATTATGACTGCTTTTATAGTTTATTATCGACACAAGGAATTCATTAAATTTTGGTTATTTACACATGGATATTGTCTTCGTTTTGTGACAGAAGATGACATAGACGAAGATAAGATATACGATGCGTTTGTATCTTACAGTTCATTGGACGAAGACTGGGTATCCCATAATTTGGTGCCAGGATTAGAAAACGAACTCCCCTCATACAAATTATGTCTCCACGATCGTGATTGGCCCGCAGGAGAGTGGATCATTGAACAAATCTTTACATCCGTAAAGCAAAGTCGTCGAACTATCATTGTTTTAACAGAAAATTTTGTGGATAGTGTCTGGAGCCAAATGGAGTTCATGGCAGCGTACAAACAGTCAATTGCAGATCAAGTGAATAGGGTTCTCATAGTTGTTCCTGGACAAATTCCAGAAGAATCAAAACTTAGTCCAGAATTGAAATCATTTGTTACCTTAAACACTTACATCCAATATGAAAATCCTTATTTCTGGAGGAAACTGAGAAGTGCTATGCCAAGAGTAAAACAGCCATTTGCTAAACCTCCTAACCGGGAAGGAATTGCAACTGTATCTAGTAGTGTTTAATTTGTGGAGGCATTATTTGCATGTAATTATAGGGTGATGCTCACTAACATTTTCAGTGCTTTATTTTTATTGTTGTTGGAGTTACTAGGTTTAAAGACTTTCATCCCCCCTACCCCGACTATCGAAAACAGGCGTCCATAATTCAGAGAGAAGGCAAATGTAATAATTTTACATTCCATGAGGTGCCACCATTTAGCTGAAACAAGTAAGAATTCATTGTAAAGATTAAACAATCTGATTATTCGTATATTTCCAAACAGTTTTTTTAAAGTTGCCAAAAAAAAACACTGTAAATGAAGGCTACTCTATACAGGGTGATTCATAAAGTACTGAAAAATAGGCCTATAAGACGTAGGCCTATGAAACGTAGGCCTAAAAATGTAGGCCTATAACAGACCTGATAAAATGATGATGTTCAAACGATTACTCCAAGTGTTTTACAGTTCACCTTAGGTTATTGTTGCAGTGGAAAGCCCGTCATAAATGAATGGGATAGTAGTTCCTGCCCCCCTTCCCCCAAGAAATAAAATGTGCTCAACAGGTATAGCACGGCCCCTACTGTACCCAAGCTATTAGCCTAGTGAGCTCATCTAATATCCCGCCTTATTAACTTTGTGCAACATTTTATTGTGAAATCAGGATATTTAACCCAGTAACCGAAAATGTTTGAAATTCGTTGATATCTCCAACCACATTCATGTATTGCAGTGCATTTGGATTGCCAAACCGAAAACCTTGCAAACCTCTAAACATTTAGTCAAATTTAATGAATATCCTGAACTCAGGGTTTGAACCCATAACTGAAACGTTATGAAATGCGGTGATATTGCAGTGCATTTGGATTAACAAACCAAAAACCTTGTAAACCACGAAACAATTTAGTCAAATCTAATAGAGTTTGAACACGTAACTAAAAAGGTTTGAAATGCGTTGATATTTTCAACCATATAGTGCAATGTAGCTTGCTTAACCTAGCCTAATAAACAACGTAACTGCCATATTGAATTCCTACAATGCTAGAATGTCGGAAATAAACATTAGATATTTCCTGGTTCGGAATGAAAGTAAGCCACATCCATCTTAATTCAACACTACATTTTCGAAGTGTCCGCCTTGTGCTGCAATGCAATGGCGAAGCCTTTGATCACGATTTCGCCAAACTCCCTCAATCTTATCTGGTGTAATTGTTTGACAGATCTCAACAATACATTGCCTTAGTTCCTGAATGGTCCCCGGGTGTTGAAATGTTGCATCTAGCCAGTTCCTTAGATAGCCCCATAGGAAGAAGTCAGGAGGGGTTAGATCAGGACTTCTGGGTGGCCATTCTACTGCTCCTCCCCTCCCAATCCACCTGCCACCAAAGGTCTGATTCAACCACTCACGTATATACATTTCGTCCAAAGTGGGGAGGAGCCCCATCATGCTGATACCATACGGTATAAAGATGGGCAAGTGCCACTTCCTCCTCCTCAATGGATCGTTGAATCTCGTCTTGGAGCAGCTGTAAATACCGTTCAGCATTTAGTGGTGCATCAATGAAGAATGGTCCTATCAATCGTGAATCCACAAACCCGCACTACACATTCGTGCTGGGATTACGTTGGTGGTGTTTCTCAATTGTGTAATGTGGGTTTGCGATGCTGTATTCACGTGTGTTCTGTTTGTTAGATAATACTTGTAATGAAATATGGGTCTCGTCAGTCATTGCCAGAAGGCGTAGAAATGTGGCATCACCATCAATTTTTTTAACAGCCCATTGCGCGAATTGTAGTCTTCTGTCATAGCCCTCCTCATCAAGGTGTTGTAGAGAGTGGGTTTGTACCCATGGCACCCCTGTTCCTTAAGGATTCTATGGATGGTTGTTTGGTTGGCATTAAGATGCTGGGCAAGGTCTCGTTGTGATGTTCGAGGGGTTGGTTCGATAGACTCAATTACGGCAAACAATTTCTTCATCTATAGCCGAACGTGGACGACCACATGTTCCCCAGTCGTCTGCCACAGACCCTTCTGCAACAAATTATTGACTGTTGTAACATGGCCTATCTCTGTCTGAATGGCGAGCGTGAAATTGGTCAATAACTACTGCAATGGTTTGGAAGTTGACTCCTTCCATGCTACAAAGCAGGACTAGTTCAAACCTCTACTCAATAGTATACTTCGGGCCTACACGTTCCAATCTAGCGTTCAACTTCTATGTTCAAAGAAGGTGGCTACAACAAAATTGTAATACTACACGTACGACCTGACAACACGCAGTTTGCTACAACACAATTACAAAACGTCCTCACCAAGTGCAGGTGGAGATTTGTGCAAGTAATCCAAGGGATGCACATAGCAAGCCTTTATTAGATTGAACAAAGGTTTGGTTTCATATGCTAATAAAATTACGCACTCCTATAGTGTTGGCCTTCATTTTATTGACCTACAACCTATAGGCCTACATATTATAGGCCTACATTCATAGGCATATTTTTTCAGTACTTTTATGAAGCATATTGTATATCTTATGTATTCTATACACTGCCATAAGTTGTACTAGAAAGTTTGAACAACCAAATTTTCTTCAATAACACAAGTTATTATAAAAGTGGTACGCGAGCTAAATATCGGAAATTGGGCATGGCTCAACATATGTGTTTGCACCATTCCTTAAATATGTTATTCTGGTGGTATTCTTTTGTGAACATAAAATACTAACACTAAACATGAGATTAACTCCTCACCACCTTCCGCTGGATCACACATTTTCTCAAACCATTATTTCACTCCGAATTGTTGTGCAAGCTCTTTTGTAGGGAATTTCTGTGTTCCAAGAGAGGTGAGAGTTATGATGTATGTGATAAACCGTAAAGGCCCACATATTAATTAGGGTCTAAGTATTTGATCCAAAAAATTAATTTTCCCACCACAAGACAAATGAGAATGCAGCCTCGTGTTAGTCTAAAATAGATGCCACTCGGAGAGAAAATAAGTTAACCACCCTGGCTAATTCGCACAACACGTTGACTTTAATACTAGCTTGTGCAACATAAGCAGTAATGTTGGCCCAGCTCTTTTTCCCTCCACAAATAAGTGTTTCGTCTCTTTCACACCACTGGTACCATCCTATTAAGAAGTTTAAGCAAATGATATCTTCGTTTGGTGTTTCCAATTAGTAATTGATCCATTGTGAACTGTTAGAGCATTATGTACACCTAGGGCTTCTGGTGTGACTATGAGGTCCATAATTTAAAATAGAACTGTTTTTATCAAGAAAATTATGGTGTGTGTTTTTTATCAATATAACATTGTGCTTTCACTAACACAATAGTACATTAAAAATGTTGTTTTGAGAGAATAGTTTGTGGACAATGTTTTTATTGACGCAGTAAATAGTGTGTTTATAATGATTGCAACTAATGATTGCTTTAATTGATACGATAGTAAGTGAACAATGGATTCGTGTATTCAACAGTGTGTGAACGATATTGTGTGACACTGTTTGAACAATGTCGTTTTATACTCGCACTAATTTGTGAAATGTTTTATTGAAACAATTATGAACAACTGTTTTGTCAACACTTTCAAGAGTGAACAAATATTTTTATCGAAAACAGATGGTGAGCAATGTTTTTGTCGAAATTATAATCCATAATCACTGTTTTTGTTGACAGATTAGTGTATGAAAGTTATATCAACAAAATAAGCTTGAAATTAGGCTAATAATTGCTTTAGTTTCTTTGTCAAAAAATCGCATAATATTAGAAGCCGTTCTTTATTTTGTACTGCTGCTTATTCTGTATGCATTTTCTGTTTTTTTGTCATCATAATAATGGCTCGGTACTAATTTTGTCGATATAATAGTAGTAAATAATTTTTTATTGATTTACTCGTGTGCGCACAATGTTTTACGGACACAACAGTGTGTGACTAGTGTTTTTATCAATGCAGTAATGGGTGAACAATTTTGTTATTGATACAGTCGATGAACAATATTTATGGGCATAAAAGAGTATTGACAATATTTTTATTGACACAATAGCGGGTTAACATGACGATACTGCCTAATACTAGAGAGTCGTTTTAACAAGTCCACTTTTTTAATTCCTTGGTATCGTTCTATTGGTTGCTGAGACAAAATAATTACTATTTCTGTTCATGTTATCCACCAAGATTCGTCAACATTACTAACTGGAACTGATGTATGCCAAAAAAACTAATTAAATGTTGCCAATCACACAGGTAAAATCATAAATTGTCTTGCTTTGTTTATTTCTGTCTTTAGATAGTGCAAATCGACCGAAGTAGACTGTAATTGTGTTATACCTCGTTCTTTTATATTGTTTATAGCGAATACACACCTTAGCAGGGGGAAAAAACGA
Source organism: Lithobius niger (assembly GCA_023313725.1). Taxonomy (NCBI): domain Eukaryota; kingdom Metazoa; phylum Arthropoda; class Chilopoda; order Lithobiomorpha; family Lithobiidae; genus Lithobius; species Lithobius niger. The sequence continues at coordinate 34,404 of JAHWFP010231437.1, forward strand.
ACTCATTTGATGTTTAAGGTAAGTTTTAGGTGAAGTGAAGTCAAAACAGGAAATAAAGAAGCTTTTTCTGCAAGGTTTTAGATATCACAAAGTTGGTATAGTGTTCAGTCCACTTGAAGGTTTAGATAAAAGTAGGCAGACTTAATAAACCTAATCCTGTGAAAGTGGTGATATTCACCCAAAAACAAAAATGGTTTAAGAAAAGCCAGCAAGTTTAGAAAAAGGGTCGGGTCTAGAATGCAGTGATGTTATTAAATAAAGAACTTTATTAACCAACTAACTTGCCACATAGCCCTTTTCCTTACTATACGTGATGCATTGGCTCTGCCATCGTCATCGAGGAAATGGAAGCAAAGGTGCCAACATGAAAACCTTAAGAGCGGAAATCGAACCACAAATCTCTGGAAGTTTAATCATTATAAGTTGTCGAGGGAGGGGGAACCAGCACCAGCGTGTTTGGGTAGACGAGAGTTGTTTATACTCAATCGTCACCTGTTTCTATGTTTGTTATATTTGCGCTTTTCCATTGACATACATTTGTGTGCAGTTAATAAAAATGCCTGTACAATAAACGTAACTACAGTAGCGACAAAAACTATCGTAGCGACTGTTAGCAACAAAAAGTGCCAAAACATTTCAGTTCCGGCAACAAGCTGCATATTGCACATGGAAGCTGTACACACATCGTGGTCCAAATCCAACGGGAGACACTCCCAGAAGTGACGACGTAATCCGTGATGACATCATCAAATTGGCAACCGTGCAAAGTACTAAATGTCTATTAACTCCGGATAAATCCAGCAATCCTAATGTACGACCTATTGTTGGAACGATAATTCAAGTTGCTAAAAGAAATGCCTGAACAATGTATGCCGTAAATGAATTAGTTTCTGCGTTATTTTTAAAGAAAACACACTATGACTTCCTCAAAATGACGACCATTACTAAATCTCGTGTATCTCTGGAACTAATAGATCAATCTTACAGTGTAACCTATCTTTGGAAAGATAATTTAATTCGTTAAAAGATTTGCCAGGGAATTGTTCGCCGTATTTATATTAGTTTTTATGTAATATATAGAAAAAACATATTAAGGTGCCATAAAAATGACTACCATGCGGTATACTAATCTGTAGCACGAATATATCGATTTTATCCTGCGAGCTATTATTGGATATATAATTTAATTTCCCAAAAGAATTGCAATGACAATGTAAGTCTCTTTCGTTTAATTTGAAGGAAAACATAATATGCACGTAATTATTGCCAATTTATAAGTGTAATTAAAGTTGGTTTTATTCTGCGTTTTGTTATCTATAATGTGATCATTTAAGCTGCAATTGATAATACAGAAGCCGAATACATCGGCGAACTCATTCCATGGAACGGGCATGTCTCATCTTTCACCTACCAGAAGGCATATGTCTGTGAAAGCCAGTCTCAACCTGGACAATCGAAGAATAAAGCAGAATAGGCTTGACCGAGTCCTCCACAAGTCTTCTTAATGCGACTAAATGTTCATGTGATGCACCGTAACCAATGGTAAATTACACCAGCAAAGAAAAAAATCATTGATGCACCCGTGGAAATGATGGACTGGTCAGAATCCACCAGAAGCAATGCTGACCACGAAGGTAAAGTGTTATCTGGGTTGCCTTCCATTCCCGTCAAAACATCCATGAAGATTTCAAAGGTCAATGCACATCAATTCTGCTCCCACTATATGATGTGAATTCCTCATCCATGGTTCACCGTGCTATGAACACTATAACAAGTATTCTTAAGAAGATATTAATCTATCACAGACACCAGTTTACGGCCGATCAACCATCACAAAGCTGCACATAGAAATAGCTGTAATTTCAATGATTGGTTGTGAATTAGCAGGTAGTGGCTAGAATGAAAACTTTGTTCAAGCCCGCTCTGTAGGAACACCAGGAAGGACAAATAGCATTCTGAAGTCATCGCACGTGAAACAAAGTAGGTTCGCACACAAGTTTAGCATCGCAGGCCTTCATATTCTGCAGAATGAGGTTAGCAGAATCAGGGTGACAACATGACAGTTTAGACAGTCGTTTAAGGGGAGGCAACAAGAATCGGCTGATTCTGGGATGGATGATGAAATGCTGGGGTAACGTAGCCTCTATAGACTTACACGTGTACTAAGAGAGGTACGAGACGTCATATTAAACAATGATTTTCCTGTAACTTCCATGTGCCAATGAAGTCCAATGCTCAAGTGACGCACTGTGAACAGTATGACACAGCTTTAATAATCTACCGTTTCCAAAAGAACCACATATAAAGAGGTAATAATTACACGCACATTATGTTTTCCTTCACCTTAAACAAAAACTAAAATATTTACAGGCTACATTGTTCAGGCATTTCTTTTAGAAGATTAAATTATTTTTCCAACAATAGGTTGCAAGATAAGATTGATCAATTACTTCCGGAGATACACGAGATTTAGTATATTGCATGGTCGCCATTTTGAGGACGTCATAATGTGCTCTCTTTCAAATTACGCTGTACACTATTCCGCCATTTCCCTTCGCACCTTTTCAACGATAGTTTGCACGATAAGATTGATCGATTAGTTCCGGAGATCATTGAGAATCAGTACATATCGCACAGCAGTCATATTATTAAACCAAAATTAACAGATTTATGGCATGTATTGTTCAAGCATTTCTTTTAGCAAATTAAATTATCTTTCCAACAATACTTAGCATGATAGGATTGACCAATTAGTTCCGGAGATAAAAGCGATTTAGGCCATCGTGTGGTGGCCATTTTGACGACGCCATCACGGCTATACGTCTTGACTTCCGGGTCTGACTCCCGGCGGATTTGGAAACCAAAACACGTGAGCAGCTTCCATGTGCAATATGCAGCTTGTTGCCGGAACTGAAATGTTTTTCCACTAACAACGTGTACTATAGTAATGAACTAACCTAAATTTGCCAAACCTAAATTCGACTGAAAAAAATCCTCGACACAGCAGTACTACGCCCATGCCCATTATATCACACATTTTTTTTTTCCGTACGAAACACTACATTGTTAAAGCATGACTACAGTAGAATCTGCCTTAGTTGACATCAGATGTGACATATTGTACAGGCTGTTTTAAAAAAAAAAAACGTTACACGTTGACCTTTCCCGAGTCCAACAACGGTTCCCCGTCACTATACCTTTAACCCTGACCTCAGTAAAGAAATCAAGAAAGTTATTCCTGACCTAAGGAAAGAAAGTTTTTATTTGCTTTTCAAATAAGAACGCAAAAGTTAACAAAAGCATGTGACAGACGGGTGGGGGTTGGGCCGGGAACGGGGGGGGGGGACAAAACAAACAATAAAAGCCCATAATTAGATTTCAAGCAAAAAAAAAAAAACATTTAATTGGCCATCAGCAAAACAGCTAAAATAAAGGATTTTACAGTATTTGGATTCCAAACTAACAACGCAAAAAGGAAAAAACGCATGTGGCAACCCTGGATGATGGGGTGGGAGGCAGTCATTTGTACGGCGGCAGTACAAATACCCTGTAGAAATCGAATCGCCCAATCAGGGCAGTAGCAAGGAAATTTTATAATCCCCCTCACTAGAATTAAAATGAAGAGAAACCCCCCCACCTGCTTCGAAATAACGTAACCATTTTATCGTGTTGGGCTTACAATTTTGTTGTTATCTGGCAAACAAATTTTAAACGTAATCATTAACTGCTTCCAAACAGTAAGCTTTATACATAAACAGGTCATTTTCACGTCGCTTAGACCTACAGGAACTAGAAAGAATGCTCTTTCATTTGAAACCTTAACCTTTCTACGCTACACGGTTCTCTGGAACTGAACTTAGCACGAATTTGTAAACAAAAATCAACGCTATGTATCAGTTAGACAACGGCGTTCGGCAACAATGCGGTAAGAAAGTCGAGGTTACCACATTGTTGCCAAACAACGTTGTCTAACACCCTTGTACAACGAGACCATTGTTGCAAGTCGCGTGCAGTCTCAAATTTCTGAAAGCCGACTCCATTGTGGCTATACAATGGCTGTGGCCAACATAGCCGACGATTTGTTTGATGATTCAGATGCAGATGTGTTGCTGTCTCAAAATCCTTTAAATGTGGAAGGTGAAGCATGTGTTCCGTACGCTGCTGATTCGCCAGCAGCCTCAGTTAGTGTTTAATAATCTTTTCATTTTCTTTGGGTTCCGTGGCGTGAAGTCTTCATCGTATTAAGATTGCACGGTACTCTAGTCCAACAATGATTTCATTGTTGCAGCCGTGCATCTTCACGAAATTAAGGCACGGCTACAACAATGAACGAGTTGTACAACGTCCACTAGTAAAAACCTCATCGTGTTTCGTGCTCTTCGGCCCAGTAGGCAAAACCCCCGCACGTGCGGGGACTGCGAAGGTGCTGGTTACGGCCCTGCGTCCATTGTACATACTGAATTAACAACTATCTAGTATTCACATCTAATCGCCACACCACTCGCTGCACAAAAGGCCCAGTAACGTTATCCGACAGGAGTTCCCAGTTTACAGTACTGTACTTACTGTAATTGGCTGAGTTTATTTACCGATTTAGTAACCTTGGTTAATGCTGCATGTTGCCCTTCAGCTACTGTACTGCCGTTGCACGCAAAGTTGTGAGTCATGTGACCTGATGTCCCCAGGGCATGCACTATTGTGTGATGTATAGAAGAATAGCTTATTGCTCGGTTTCCGAGTGCCAAGAGCTAACAATGTCGAGGGCGCTCAGTAAGCGAACAATAACCTATTTATTGCCCGCTTTTCAGCTCTCTGCCCATTTCACTGTGCTCGCGCTTGGGTATTGTTATTGTGCGTTCCATCTTTCTTTGTATTTGTTTCGTTGCTAACAAAATGAATTCGATCGCCGATGGATTATTCAGCGATGGTACAAATGGACTGCGAAAGGCTAATGTACTTTAAAATAAAATACAGTAAAATAAATAGGACGGTGGTAACACTTTGTCATCCAACAACACGGTGGAAACGTCTAAATGCTCGGTTTGTCTCCTTATCAGTGGAAGAGGTGTTAAGTACTTTTCAGGGTGGTTGACGTAACATTTATATTATTGTTGGATTCATATATTTACTTTAAAAATAATCATTCTGGTTGCAATTACTTCAATTGGACGGAAAGGAATTGAAAGCATTCAAAATATAAGTCACATTTATTATACGCCTCAATTTACAATAGTGTACAATATTCAATTCAATAAATGTTTCGAATAAATATTACGGCCTAATATTCTTAAAAGAGGCTTATGTTAAAATTTTAAACTTGACAGTAAAATAATCCAAAATATTAAAACGTTAAACATTTGTAGCTCCTAGAACAGGTGGTTATTTCAATTCACGCCGTTACCGAATCGACCTTCAGACAAATCTTGATAACTAGGCGTATCCTTTCTTGTTGTACGTACGAGGGCACAAAACTAGAAACTGGCAACTTAACGCATTCGCTTGAATAATTGCTGCTCGCTGAATGTAGTATCGGCGTACCTCAAAACTAAGGAAAAATTGTAAAACACACATTAGTATTTCGACAAGATATTTTTCACGTTTCGGACGGACCTCGAACATTTGACAAGCGCAGGAGTGTTTGAAAACATGAATCAAGCTCACTCTTGGGTAGACGGATAAATATTAATTACTGCAAACTCTTCAAGAATGGCTTTCAGTGAACTATACATGTACTCAGTAAAACACCTTGAGTTATGAGAGGTCCACAATAAAATACTTGTGAGGCACCAAATAAATACATTTAGTTCTTCGTGTTGAAAAGCCCTCGTAGAATATTTAAATCAGCATTGAGCATTATTCGGCGACTTTGCTCTTACATCAGCCAGAACGACAAAGCTTCAATTACCTTCCTTCGAATTATCGGGTTGAATGTCTAATCGTAAAAGTCATAACCTTTAAATAACACAGTTCGTAAAAACTTACGTTAGCTTAGTAGTTCGTTTCGGCGGACAAACCACAAACCACAAATAGCAACCAAGACGTCCAACCGGCTACAGTTCATTGGTGGGGCGCGTCGACTCGCCCACGCATAGTACTGCAGGGAAGCATCAGAAACCCAACGAAGGAGACGCTGAGCCAGCGTCCGTCGCCGCCCATACTCCAGGCTGCAAGAACCTGTCGGAGCTCTGATTACCGTTGTTTGCGTCCCAATTTATATCGGACGCCCATGCGCAGAAAAATGAAAGTCTGCATAGCATTTTAAACTAAATACACAAAAATCTAAAATATACACAAGACAAAATTAATTAAAAACATTCATATTTGCATTCATATTCAGTAATTTAGCAATGTTAAGAAAACAAAAATGTGACAATAGAGATTACTGTATGACGTCAGCCGAGAATGACGTCAGGCACGAACGTCGAGGGATGCGTCCAGTTTCAGTTGGTGAAACGCTAGATGCAAGGTGTACCAAAAACAGATTCCGTAATAAAACATAACAGAGGTAGAAGCTGCTCTACAAAACTGTTAGCCTCATTAACAGCGTCAACAAAACAGACTTTGTACGTCGATACTTTCTGCAATGGCAGACATTTAATTTCATGTAATCGTAGTGTTTATAGAAGTGTTTATTGTTCGCTTAGTATAAAATATAGCCTACGTGTGCGCCGTCAATGGAAAAAAAAACCTTGGCAGCTCTGGCACTCGAATTCGGCTCTGGCATCGTTTCATTGTTAGGCGCTGGCATCGTTTTATTGTTAGAAAAGGGCTGAGAGCTGAAAAGCGGGCAATAATAATGTAGTATAATCAGGGACGTCACAGTAGTTAAGGTGCATACAACCTGATGGTATCCGAAAAAAAACGCCCCCGACAAAACTCCCCCAGAAAAAACGCCCCCCACAAAACGCCCCCTGGAAAAAACGCCCCCAGGAAAAAACGCCCCTACGAAATGCGTACATGCTGAGAAATGTGATGAACGAACTATGAGCAAGAATTACAATTAGTTTTTGTCGAAATAATCAGTACATCGATTTCGTGGTGCTCTTGGAATCAAAGAGATTACATGAAGCATGGATCGACGCCACTGGAGTGAACGAACCAAACGATATGGCTAGTATCTTTTTAAGTAAATCAAATACAAACGGACAGGGTGTCGTAAAGGTACTAATTCGCTAGCGGAATCTCTACTCGCGACGTGGAATTGCTCACAATTTCAACCTTTTTTTTAAAAATAAATTTCTTGGTGCCTTACGTCATCTGATGGAGTAAAAAGCACAGTAACAGATTATATGAAATCAAACCAAGCAGTGCTACATAAAAATATACAAATAACGTTTCGAAAATTTTCAATTTTCGGTGCCAGGCTAGAAATAAAATTAAAGCATGGAAAAAGCCACTAAGTCATCCTACATTAAAAGCATAAAAACAGTTATTTAAAACGAATAAAACCCACCAATTTCTCCCCTCAAAATAAGCAGAAATGGCAGCTGAAATGCACAACCCACCTGCTCCGTTGGAAAACCAAGTCGCAAGGTGTATGCAAATCAGGGTCACGTGTTTCATAGGTGTGATCCATTCGTTCGTTATGGGGGGGGGGGTGCACATGCACAATATGCCTGGCAAACGAGTTTAAGTGTTTTAATCACAGGAAAATATTCTTTTAGATATTTATTATCTGGCACTAAGTGGTTATGTACAGGTGGTGTATGGCTGACAAGAGTTTCAAGATTAATACGTGCTCCAGTGTGTTTTTCTTGAAACAAGATTTGGATCTTGTCCAAGGCGGGGGTGTGGCCTGTTGCGTATTTGTCAGGCGACTTGCCTGTTGAAAGGCAGTGTTGCAATAATGAATGGACTCGACTTTTAATTTGAAGTTTGATTTATGGGATACCACACGTTCCTTAAGTTTTTGAAGGGATTGTCCTACATATGTTGCAGTACAGAGTACAGGTTGGCTCCGTACAGGGAATTTCTGAAACACGTTACCCTGATTTGCATACACCTTGCGACTTGGTTTTCCAATGGTGCAGGTGGGTTGTGCATTTCAGCTGCCATTTCTGCCTCTTTTGAGGGGAGAAATTGGTGGTTTTATCAGTTTTAAATAACTGCTTTTATGCTTTTAATGTAGGATGACTTAGTGGCTTATGCCATGCTTTAATTGTATTGCTAACCTGATGACGTAAATTGAAAATTTTCGAAACGTTGTTTGTATATTTTTATGTAGCACTGCTCGGTTTGACTTCATATAATTACGTCATCTGAAGCAAACTAATATTGTATAGATGAACCTGCTCAATTTTGACCCTTACTACTTAAGGAAGTGTAGTTAAGAAGTGGGGTGAACCTGGATATGCGAACCAAAAACCATTTACTTAAGGACATTATATGCTGGGGGCTTTTTTCTAGGGGCGTTTTTTCCTGGGGGCGTTTTTCCCAGGGGCGTCTTTTCAAGGGGGCGTTTTGTTGGGGCGGTTTTTCCGGGGGCGTTTTTTCCTAGAACCCAACCTGATACGTATCATTCGATACAGTTTGTTCTTTTTGTATTCACTTCCTTCGATACCACTCGTTCTTTTTGTATTCCATAACGACATGCCACGCATGAACCTATACCACCGTATCAATATTATTAAATGGTATTACCAAACCGATATGATATCAGACGTTTTGGTGAGGTGGCAGGCTACGTATCTTCAGCCACCTCCATGCCAATCTACAGTGGCACATTTGGTGGAGAAATTTGAAATTTGAGTTCTGTGGAAAATCAACATAAGGGCCATTCTTGGCATAAACGAACGGCACGAACGATTGAAAATGCCGCCGAGATCCACCACGCATTGCATGATGAACCAACGACGTCCCAGCATCAGTTGGAACGGCAAGCAGGTGTGTCACTGCCTTCACCTAATAAACTGAGTAAGGACATAGACTTGAAGATGAACCGTCCACAGCGTATCCACGCCTTAAACGAAGATGATCCAGATCGACGCATTCAGTTCTGCGAGAAATTCCTAGATTTCCTTGCAGATGGTCCACAGAACGTGGAACGGATATTATACTCTGATGAAGCCAAGTTTCATCTAAATGGCAGAGTTAATCGTCACAACTGCGTATTTTACAGTGATGACAACCCACACGTCACTATGGTGACATTCACGCCATCACCTGGCATCAATGTTTGGGAAGGTATATGGGCTGGGGGGTTAGGTCATTGGACCATTTTTCCTTGATGGAGCAATCAACGGTGCAGTATACATATTGTCAGCTGCTAGAAGACAGGATTCAGCCAGCTGTACGGGAAAAGTGTCCCGCAGAGATTATTGGTGCACCAACGCACTATGGTGCATCACCGCACTATGCAACACAGGTGTGAGACCTTCTTGATGACCAATTTCCCAACAGCAGGATTGGTAGAAGAGGTGCGATGGAATGGTCCGAGCGTTTGTGCGATCTGACGCCTATGGACTTTAAATTTGTGGGTAATAGTACGAGATTTGGCGTACATTCAACCAGCCCAGGATATTTCAACACTGCACGTTCTCATTACTGCTACATTTGAGACATTTACACCTGGCTTATGCAGGAGAATATGCTCAGATGTGGTGAGTGTATCGTTGCCCGAGGAGGACAGTTCGAGCACCTTCGTTTGTGATTCATCACCTGGAACATCTTTCTTTGTCTCTAAACCTTAATGATGGTTTGAAACAAAATGTCAAACGTCAGCCTTCTAAAGGTTAAGGTGGGCCTATCAGGCCGGGGGACCATGACAAAGTCCTCATCCTG